>SJYT01054406.1:247144-264699 GCA_006410635.1 Cephalophus harveyi
TGAAGAATTGATGCTTTTGAACTGTGGTGTTGGAGAAGACTCTTGAGAGTCCCTTGGACTGCAAGGAGATCCAACCAGTCCATTCTGAAGGAGATCAGCCCTGGGATTTCTTTGGAAGGATTGATGCTAAAGCTGAAACTCCAGTACTTTGGCCACCTCATGCGAAGAGTTGACTCACTGGAAAAGACTCCGATGCTGGGAGGGATTGGGGGCAGGAGGAGAAGGGGACAAAGGATGAGATGGCTGGATGGCATCACTGACTCGATGGAGGCGAGTCTGAGTGAACTCTGGGAGTTGGTGCTGGACAGGGAGGCCTGGTGTGCTGCGATTCATGGGGTCACAAAGAGTCGGACACGACTGAGCCACTGAACTGAACTGAACTGAATTTCTCATGAGAACAAGAATCCTGAGGCAGAGAGATGGATGTTGAGGGAGCATCTCCATTTTGCCATCTATTTCCCAGGGTCTTTCCCTCTATTTTACCATCCTTTTGATCGTAAAATCAGTGTGCTCCCCTAAACACATCCACATTCAAAGAAGAAAGCATGGAAAAGGGCAAAAGACACATGCCCACGAAATATCAATACAATAGATTCCCAGAAGCCCCACCCACACGCATGTGCACTGCTTCTCACTGACCTCATCAGCGTCACCTGGCTGCTTCTACCAAACCAGCCATCAGAAAATAGACATATCTTAATAAACCATATTCACGGGACCCAACAAAATGAACAATATCTGCCCCAAACATTTTCAATACAAAGGCACATGGGATAGAGCTTCTGGGGTGGGCTAGCCTATGAATAAGTGATAAAGCTTGGATGAGAAAATTCATGAAAAAAATCCTTTGCACAGTGCCTGGCAGAAAACAGCATCTCGATCAATGCTGCCTTTTTGCTCCCTTCTCCCTTTGCTTTCTGTGTTGCCCCCACCTCTGGATGTGAGCGTTCCGAACTCAGCAGCCCCTTTGGAGTTAAGCACCCTGACACGCAGGCAAGTCTGCGGAGGAAAGCTGACGAGGGAGGAATGTAATAGCCGCAGCTGGAGCCCTGCCATGGGACCAGCAACTGCAACGCCCTTATTTGCTCTGGGGAGGAGCAGCTTGGAAACTTTTTATGAGATTCCAGAAGCAGCAAGGTCATCAATTTTATGGCTATCCCGCTTCATTTGTAAATACAGCCTTTGAATGAGAATGTTTGGGCTCCTTGACAAGAGCAAGGCTGATGAACAGGGGACAATGAAATAAAAGATACTCTGTTCCTCACCACCGAGGCATCCTGAGTCACCTTAGATCCCTGACAAACAACAATAATAACAAACCAGTCAGACCTTCAGAGAACTGGATTTTACAGTCATGCCCCCCTCCACACCCGCACCCTGCCTTGTGGGTCTGAGGCAGGTCATCTGATTTGTCCGGTTACAGGCGTGGCAACACGTGTTTACGATCATGCTTGTTTTCCAGCCAGCTGCAAGTGTCTGGGGGACAGCTCGTGGTCAGGCATGTTTGCTGTGATCAAGTCAAGGCCGAGTAAGAGGGCTGTGTCATAGGCGCCCTCCGCATGTTCCGGTCAGTAGGAACCAGCAGCTCCAGGGACACCTGGGCCCCTTTCTCTAGTTGCTCCCTGAACTGGGGCTTTTGCTGCAGCTCAGTATTTACCAGGCGGGGCCCAGGAAACTGTCAGCCAGCCTTTGCTGTCTGGCTAGATGCCAGGGCAGCCTCTGGTGGCAGTTGGCTAGGGCGACAGGGTCACACTTTCTTTGGTCTTCTTTTTTCTGGACCAGGAGGCAGCCAGGCATAGGCAACTTCTGCATGTCTGTTTGTGGGGACTGAGGGAGGGTGTGGCAAGAGGAGGCAGGATGACATTTTTCATAAATGGATGAAATTCTCCTTTACAGGCACAATTTCTGGCTCCTGAAACACTTTTTAAAAAAATTTAAGATTGTGCTTGTTGCTGCTGCTGCTGCAAAGTCGCTTCAGTCATGTCTGACTCTGTGCGACCCCATAGACGCCCTCCTACCAGGCTCCTCTGTCCCTGGGATTCTCCAGGCAAGAACACTGGAGTGGGTTGCCATGTCCTTCTCCAATGCATGAAAGTGAAAGTGAAGTCGCTCAGTTGTATCCCCCATGGACTGCAGCCTACCAGGCTCCTCTGTCCATGGGATTTTCCAGGCAAGAGTACTGGAGTGGGGCGCCATCGCCTTCTCTGATTTTATATATAGTAGTCTATATATGGGGGCTTCCCAGGTGGCACATAGTCAGACTTGAGTGAAGCGACTTAGCACAGCGTCAGTTCAGTTCACTTCAGTTGCTCAGTCGTGTCTGACTCTTTGTGACCCCATGAATTGCAGCACGCCAGGCCTCCCTTTCCATCACCAATTCCCAGAGTTCAGTCAGACTCACGTCCATCGAGTCAGTGATGCCATCCAGCCATCTCATCCTCTGTCGTCCCCTTCTCCTCCTGGCCCCAATCCCTCCCAGCATCAGAGTCTTTTCCAATGAGTCAACTGTTCACATGAGGTGGCCAAAGTACTAGAGTTTCAGCTTTAGCATCACTCCTTCCAAAGAAATCCCAGGGCTGATCTCCTTCAGAATGGACTGGCTGGATCTCCTTGCAGTCCAAGGGACTCTCAAGAGTCTTCTCCAACACCACAGTTCAAAAGCATCAATTCTTCGGCACTCAGCCTTCTTCACAGTCCAACTCTTACATCCATACATGACCACTGGAAAAACCATAGCCTTGACTAGATGGACCTTTTTTGGCAAAGTAATGTCTCTGCTTTTGAATATGCTATCTATAGGTTGGTCATAACTTTTCTTCCAAGGAGTAAGCATCTTTTACTTTCATGGCTGCAGTCACTATCTGCAGTGATTTTGGAGCCCCCCAGAATAAAGTCTGACACTATTTCCACTGTTTCCCCATCTATTTCCCATGAAGTGATGGGACCAGATGCCATGATGTTAGTTTTCTGAATGTTGAGCTTTAAGCCACTCTCCACTTTCACTTTCATCAAGAGGCTTTTTTAAGAACAGCATAGCATGTATATATATTTCATTCCCAGTTTCCCAACTTATTCCTTCTCTCTCCCATTCCCCCTTGGTAACCATAACTTTGTTTTCCACATCCGTGACTTTTATTTGTACCTTTTTTTTTTTTTTTAGATTCTACATATTAGCAATATCATATAATATTTGTCTTTCTCTGTCTGACCCACTTCACTTACTATGACAATCTCTAGGTCCTTCCATGTTCCTGCAAATAACATTATTTCATTTTTTTATGACTGAACTGTGATACACTTTTAATGGTTATTTGTTGAAGAAATGAGTGATTTTAGTTATTTAATATTTATCGAATGCCTATTATTTACCAGAGGCCTAAAATACGGTGACACAATGCAAAACTTCACAGATGATATTTGAACTCTCCTGGAACTTCAATACTAGTGAGGGCACAGTGGAAATCACAAATGAATGAGCAAAGTAATTAGGTAATTAGAGAGAGTGATAAATGCCCTGTGAAGACCAGCAGGTAGGTTGACATGGGAGGGTAGGTTGAAGATGGAGGTTTGCTTTAGACAGGGGGCCTCCTCCCAAAAGAGATGATATTTAAGCTGAAATCTGAATGGTGAGAAGACACTAGTCATGGTGGATGGCAGCCATCTAAATGCTCCATTTTCTCTGGAGCTCTGTTGAATGCCCAGATGGAAGTAATCACTCCTTTCTTGATGTTCTCATGGTGCCCGTAATTCATTCTTCCAATATCTCTCCCAGCTCTGGTGGGCACTAGTATTTGTACCGTGCTTTGTAATTCACAAAGTACTTTCCTGTGCATTTTTCTCATTTAATTCTCAGCAACTCTGTGACACTAAGCATAGGGAGAGAGAGGCCCAGAGAGTTGAGATTGCTAGACTGGCTTTGTAAACTATGATTACAAGTCAGACCAAATCATCTGATATAACTAAATTCAGTAGCCAAAGAATGAAGGATTCTGTAAAGAGTTAAATAGAAAGGACATTTACATTGCTTTGGATTCTATTACGTTAAAGTGTCTATAACATTAGATGGGAGAGGCCTGCAGAGATCTTAGGAGCCAAAGAAAACTTGTAATCTAATCAAGAGATCAGGTTGAATTGAGGTTTCAGACATTTGTTGAGTAGACATTTGTGAAGCAGGATCAGGGGCTGTGTATAACCTGAGTCCCACAGTGTGACTGGGCCCCTTTTGAAGTTACAGATTCATTGACATAACCTCTAAAAATTGAGTTCAGGACGTCACATCAAGGTTACCAAAATCTCTGGTCACAAGCAATCCCAAGAATGCTGAGACTGCAAATCTCATACTTCCTTGGGATGATTTAATAGTTTTCTGAGTTTTTACAAAAAGCACCACCCAAGGAGCCCAGTCTCTTGTCCAGCCAAATAGCTCTGTGCAAGACAATTTCAGTTAACAGGGGTATGGTTGCCTTTTTTACTGGGCAAGCATCTTTCATTCCTTGGAAGTTTTAGATTACATATATACATGTTTAAAGTAATCAGGACTAGAGTATAAATGTTTTCGTATTAAGGAAGAGGCCATTTCTGGTATCCTTATATACTTGTAATGTTTAAGAAAAGTTGACCTATTAAAATGATATTCTTGTAATTCTAATTTAAAATGTATAATTGACATTACTGAGATATATCTTTAAGTGGAACACATGTCAATCACATTTACAAGCATAGTTTATCAGGCTAACTATTTGGGAGTATTTGTTGGTCAGACAGTCGATCTTCTTAAAATGAAAAATTGAATTATAAATGAAGCTTAGACTATCTGAAGAAATCCCATTACCTAAGTTTTTAAATGTAACCAAGTATTGGTGAAAGGCTCTTTAAAAGTGACTAAGAAAAGTGATATTTAAAATTTGCTCCACTTATAAACTAGAAAACAATATTGGTTGCTTTTTTATGTGGAACATAAAATCCAAGGAGAAAATATATGTTTAAAAGTGTAACTTTAGCAAATTGACCATTAACTTAAAAATCCAAGGAAGATGTCTCAATGATCTTTTTGGTACACAGAATTCAATCTTAGGGCATCAGGACAACTTAAATTCACAGAATTGACCTGTCCAGGATCACATGGGTAGTAAGTGGCACAGTCACCACTTAAAGTCAGGGTCTCCATTCTGTATCTTTTGGTTGAGCTCTGCTATCCTTTTTTGGTTGCCTTTTCAGTACCTCTTTTATAGTCCTTGCAATATTTTGCCTTGGTTTGGAATTATTTATCCGTGTCTTCTTTTGATTATTTGCCTCTCCTCAGCTTCACGGGGAGAGGCATGGGGTAGAAGTAGGGGAGAACTCAATAAATGTATAGGATTCAAATTGTTGTTGATCATAGATAGTCTCTGAGAAAAGGTGGCTGGGAAGGGGGAGGTGTATAGATTATTACCTTTCTGTGATGCTGTTTAGCATTAAGGAGGCTGAGTCTTTAGGCCTGGACTCCAGCTGCCCAAGCTCTGATGAAGTGGCTATGAACTAACTCCATGCTGTCAGCCTTCTTTTAAGATTAATTCCATGGATGTCCTTCAGTGTCTTCTCACTGTTCAGGAAAAAGACAAAAGCCTTTCTAAACTTAATGAGATCAGGATGGTCCAGCCCAAGCCCACTTCTCTAGGCTTTTGCTCCACTTGCTCTAAGGATACAAATTTCCTTTAGTTCCCTGGACAAATCAAGGTCTTCCCCAGATGAAGTCAGGTTTCTAGTTGAACATTCACAGCTTTCTGAACTCCTTCACAGCACTGCTTAGAGGCTGTAATGCTATATTTTTCTTTGTAGCTATTTATTTAATATCTAGGAAGGACCTTTAGCTCTGGGCACCTTGGCTGTTTTCCCCACCATATACTTGGTGCTTATTGGTGCGTGCTTAGTCGCTTCAGCTGTGTTTGATTCTTTGTGACCCGATGAATTGTAGCCCACCAGACTCTTCTATCCACGAGATTCTCCAGGCAAGAATACTGGAGTGGGTTGCCATGTCCTCCTCTGGGGGATCTTCCCAACCCAAGGGTTGAACTCACATCCCCTGCATCTCCAGCATTGCAGGCAGATTCTCTACTGCTGAGCCACCTTGGCAGTGCATACTCAGTGCATTGTAGGGGCTTAACAAGTGTAGGCTTTTATTTTTGTTATTCAGTTCAGTTCAGTTCAGTCGCTCAGTCGTGTCTGACTCTTTGTAACCCCATGAATCGCAGCATACCAGGCCTCCCTATCCATCACCAACTCCTGGAGTTCACTCAAACTCACGTCCATTGAGTCAGTGATGCCATCCAACCATCTCATCCTCTGTCGTCCCCTTCTCCTCCTGCCCCCAATCCCTCCCAGCATCAGAGTCTTTTTCGATGAGTCAACTCTTCTCATGAGGTGGCCAAAGTACTGGAGTTTCAGCTTTAGCATCATTCCTTCCAAAGAACACCCAGGAGTGATCTCCTTTAGAATGGACTGGTTGGTTCTCCTTGCAGTCCAAGGGACCCTCAAGAGTCTTCTCCAACACCACATTATTGTTACTAGCATTTAATAAATGTCTGTTGTTCGGATGAATGAATGAAGCAGTAAGAAAGGAAGGATCGACTTTGTGGCAATCATTTAGACTGGCCTGATCTTCATTCAGCTGGGAAGGATTTTAGATGAAATCGTATCAGACAGATAGGGGACACGATGTCTGAAATTTCTTCCAGGCCAGTGAGCCTTTTGCTCCAGAAACGCTGTTTGTCACTTTGCTTTAGCCATTGCTTTTATCATCCTCCTGGGGAACTCTCTGTGTGTGTGTGTGTCTAACAGAGAGAGATATAAGACAGAGACAGAGAGACAAAGATACTCACACAGAAAGAGACAGAGAGAGAAAGAGGGAAAAACAGATTGCATTGGCATGTAAGGTGATGGGAAATGACCCAGTAAGGCCCCTGGAAACAACAGTGATCTCCTTTCTAGCCTCATTAAGGCAAGTGGGATCTCATTTGGCAGGCAGTAGGATGGCTGAAAAATGCTAGGTCCCTGAACATCAATGAATTTTGCATTTCCAAATAATGGGTTTATGATTAGGCTCTAATAACTCAAATGAACCTTCCGTGAAGAATGCCAGATTTAGCTGGTAATTCTTATTCTTTCAAATCCCTTCCCCCCTTCATTTTTTAGACCTGTGCCTCCAGTCCTTCAATCACAACCATGAGTGAGGAGTTAATGAAATTCTCTGATGACATGGAGATGCTTCCTCATGATGGTGAATTCATCTTGACTGTTGTAGGAAAAGACACTGAAGGGCAGGCATGAGGCTGGAAAGGCAGAAGGATTCTCTAGAAATTGGATCCCTGCTTTCTTCCTCCGGGAGACTGGTGTAACACTGACCTCTAGCTGGATGGAGCGAGTGAATTCAGCTGGTGCCTTCTACTCTGGCTGGATGTTGTCAGACGTTGGCTGGTGTGAAATGAAAAGAGAACATTTGGAAATCTTCTCTTCCTTAAGGATGTTTCCGGTATCCCGCTTGGCTTCTCTTCAAATAACAGTATCACCATTTGTTTAGCATTCATGATGTGCTAGGCCTTATGGGTTCCCGTTTCAGCTCTAGTTATTCCCAACAACCCTGTGAGGTAGAAGCAATTGCATCCATTTTCCTGGCAGGAAGACTGAGGCTCAGAGAGTTTTGCAATTTGCCTGGCACATACTCAGGAGCTGGCTGGACCAGTATTCTAAGTCAGGTTTGTCCACTCCAAAGCCTGTCCTCCTTCTCCGGACTCTTGAGTCTGGTTGAAACCCCAGGGAGGGTTTGGGTGTGTGTTATCTTTGGGGCCTGCTCTTTGGGAAAGATCTCTCAATCAGCGTGATTATTTGTTCTGCTTCTACCTGACTAATTCCTGTTTACATTCAGAAGCCGGGCTGAATCTCCTTCCAGATACGTCAGTTTCTGTAAAAGAAGCCAGCTGTCTCTCAGGCCCCTGACTTTAGTGATAACATCTCCATTTTCACAGACTGCGAGCTCTGTTTTAAGCCATCGGGTGACTGGTTAATCGTGAATCAATGAAGCTACCCAATCATGACCTAGCATGGAATGTGAAAAATCTACTGGGGGATGAAATGTCCAAGAAAGTGCAATTCAGCTTTCGGTTTACCTTTTCTGTGTGTTTTTAAGATGTATTAGTTGAGATTTTTCTGGTTGATGGATGGATTGCAAACCGTTAAAATGAGATTGGAGGTAAAATGTAGGAAAATAGTTTCATTCTCACCTTGATGAAATGATTCAGCTGAGCATGTGGGTGGTGAGACGGGTGCAATAAGAGGAGTTCTGAAAAAAAAAAAAAAAAAAAAAAATAAAAGTCCTGTTTCTTTAAAACACATATTAGCTGATGTAAAGATGACTGTGGCTTATGTAATGGGGTGTTTCAGCTTTCCATGGTGGGGAGTCCCCTAGCATGTCCTTGGGTTAAGCCACAGGCATAGATTAGACTTTTCCAAGGCTTGCAACCTACTAGTTTTTGTCTAGGTTGGTTTGTTCCTGGAAAGCCTTGCCTTTGGCCGTCCAATATGTTCCTTTCAGGGTACAGTGTTTACCTGACTTCACAGTATCTTATTTAAACGTTTTAAACAGTTACCCAACTAATGAAAAATAACCACATACTCTTTTAGACATTTTCTATAAATAAAATACATTACTTCTGTTTAAAAAGTGATTATAATATGCAGACTACAATTTTTTAAATTTATTGACATAACTGCCTTTCTTCTGCAAGGCTGCAAATAATTTTATTTCATTTAGCTTTCATTGTCCCACATGGATTGAGTACACATGCTTCCATTCCATTGTATGAATGAGCCATCATTTAGTTCATGAATCTCTCACTGATGGGAATTTTTATTTTTTAAAATTACATTTTGGTAGTAGAAGCATTGCTATGATAAACTTGCTTGTGTCTATACAGTGTTATTCATTAGAATAAATTTTCAGAAGTGGAGTTGCTGGGCCAGGGTGACAACTCCACTTCTGAAAATACAAATACATGAAAATACAAATTCTTATTCTATGAGGTAAGTCAGACAAATATCATAAGATATCACCTATGTGTGGAAGCTAAAAGAATGATACAAATGAAATTTTTTTTTAAAGGTATGAAGTAAGAGAGATATACACTCTGTAGAAAGAATGTGGGTCATTGTGGAAAGTGAGAAGCCCAAATGAACTTATTTACAAAACAGAAACAGACTCGTAGCACACGAACTTATGGTTACCAAAAGGGAAAATGGAGGGGGAAGGGATAAATTAGGAGGTTGGGATTAACATATACACACTATTAAATATAAAATAGATAATCAACAAGGACCTACTCTATAGCAAAGAGAGCTCTACTCAATATTATGTAATAACCTATATGGGAAAAGAATCTGTAAAGAAATAGATATATGTATAACTGAATCACTTTACTATGCCTGAAACTAATACAATATTGTAGATCTACTATATGCCAATATAAATTTAAAATGTAAAATTTCCTCCTTTGAAAAGTTACATTATTTACATTTTATCCATGCACATGACTTCCTAGCCTACTAATAAGCAGTGTAAGAACACTGACAAAGTTGGAGACTTTAAATACTGTTCAATAATCTCAACTTGAGGACTACCCAGATGGTGCTAGTGGTAAATACTTGCCAATGCAGGAGATGCAAGAGACACAGGTTTGATCCCTGGGTAGGGAAGATCCCCTGGAGGAGGAAATGGCAACCCACTCCAGTAGTCTTGCCTGGAAAATTCCATGGACAGAGGAGCCTGGCAGGCTACAGTTCATGGGGCCTCAAAGAGTTGAACACGACTGAGTGCCTGAGAATACACACATAAGCTCAACTTAGAAAACACCTGAAAACAATAAGTAGGAGTGAGCATTCTTCCAGCTGGTGAGAAGACAAATGCTATGAAGGCCAGTCATGGTTTGTAAAACACCCGTGAAGAGTTGGGGACCTGGACAGGAAAGAACAGAATGTGTCTGGAGAAGCGCCAGCAGACGGCATAGCTGGAGCAAACTGGATGACAGGAGGAGAGAGAGAGGAAGGCTGGGTGTACGGCGCTTGATTGCATGGAGATTGATTTTGGAAAAAAAATTACTAGCTTAGCTTTTAAGAAAAGACAGTTTTCAGTTTGTATCTCAAAAGTCATCAGTTTGAATTTCTCTCTCTGGGGTTGTGCTGGTCCTTTGGTTGTGAGTCGACATGAAGGCTTTTGAGAAGGAGGATGTTAGTAGATTTGGTTTTTTGAAAATCATCCTGGTTCCATCTCATCTTTGTCCTTCTTGCCTTTATCATCCTCCTGCTTTCTATGGGAAGTAAGAAGAGAGGATTGAGAAAGTTCATGGTTGTTTGTGTCTGCTTAAGTAATTACTCCTTAAAATTCAAAGTGTGGGGTAGGGAGGGTTTCCCTTGGTGTGCTGGCCTTTGTGTGGAAACCTAGAAGAGCTTAAGAATAAAGAGGAGGGCCAGCCAGAAGCGCTGATGACATTGTAATGCAAAATTAACTGCTTATTACCTTTTTGGGGGGCCTGGGATTAAAAATATGGAGACTGATTTTTGAAAAAAATTAGTAATTTAGCTTTAAAAGAAGACAGTTTCAATTTGTATTTCAAACCATCAGTCTGAAAAATGTTGATTGAATAATAATAGTCTGACCTTATGTTTCAGGAGAATAAATATTATGCATTGCCTTCTGATTAAAAATTAATGAATACTACAGTTTAGTTCCGCAAAAGATGTTGCACTTGAAAATGTAAAAAGTTAGAAATATATTAACAAAAAAAGACAAATCAAAGAAAGGAGAGATGGGTAAGAAGTGAACAAAGAAAGAAGAGAAATTGAAAGCTTGAGTGTGATTTTTCAAGTCCTTTTTTTCTGAAGCAAATTCTCCTTTGAGCAATTTTTTTCATCTCTCTGTAAATCTGTTAGAGACAAAATGATAACTCATAATTACATTAAATCCTTGTGTCTGTCTCTTTGTATTTCCTTCTTTAGGATCGTGTAGAAGGAAATTCAAGAGCCATAATATTCTGGCTTCCAGCATGACATATGACCAGAGTAGGTGCCCATCCCAAACCAGGAGCCTTCCTCTTCATCTTTCAGCTCATAGGCAGGCCTCCCTCTGGACCCAGGAGAGGAAATGACAGAAGATAACAGATATGGAAGTTAGCTGGGAGGTTAAAAATTAATTCCTCACAGACACAAAACTTTATAGAAAAATTCCTGTTCTCTTTTAGATTAATTTAACATAACAAATTGAGACACATGTGAGACTCTGTCGTCAGGACAGAGATCTCCTGGTGATATTAATATATCACATCTCTTTCACATTGTCACCATTACCGAATGAACCCCAAAGTAGTACGTGTTGTACCAATATTGCCGGGCAGTCAACAACTGGTTTTCCTTAAACATCGCTGTTTCCAATTCTTCTAAAATTACAGATCATACTTGTTTTGTTTCACATGTGTGTATTTTCCCCTTTTAGTAACTGAAACCAGGTTTATCTGTGACTCTTTCGGTGTAGATAATTTTTGCTAATTGGTCTTTTAATGTCTTACACATTGATTAGGAGTTTATTGACTCTTGTTTATAAATGAATACTAATAAAGACAGGTGACATCATCGTATTTAAGGATTTCTGGTATGGTTAGCATTTGGACGATGACCTATAATTTGCTAGCATAAGTGTCTCATTTGTAGAAATGGAAGAGTCATTCTCACATTCTATTTCATAACATGCGTTTATGCAGATTTGCAGCACAAGTTAATTATGGGAACTTAAAGGAATAGTCACATGGTTGTTTTCTCTACGTAGGCTTTTGCTTTTGACATCTGAACCCCTACCATCACTCCTTAAAAAAATTCAATACATTTTCCTAAAGAGACCTCTCCCCTTCACTTTTATCTCCCATACAGTAAAGATGTTGCTTTCTGTATACAGCTGGAAACTCTCCAACTTCCTTTAAATCTTGCTGGCTTTAGATGGGCCCATGATGTTCTATTTGAGGATAACCTAGTAAAGGGAAGAATGTTAAATTATCTGAGGCCATTGGCTCAGCTTCTAACAGAGTGATCCCAGGTCTTGCTTAAGATGAAGGGAATTGATGATCCTGTCCTGGCTGGAATTATTGATGGAGGACTCGAGTTGCCCAAGCTGACCCTTTGGCCTTCAAATCTGGTGTAACATGGAAAATCCCTCCCAGAGTCATCTTTCTTCACGGCAGTGTCAGGAACCTTCTGTTTGAATATCTGACTTGTTTGGAGCCCTACAAGAGAGACAGGGTGCATTCTGAGAAAGATGATGTTTACCATGAGCAAGAAGACTGATGGAAAGTCCCAGCTTATCTAAAACCCAGGGGCCAGACCTTGAGATAACAGCACTCTGTTTTAAAAGTATTTATGTTCTGAAAAAGGAATTTCACAAAGCCCCAAAGCACGGGCATTGTAGCATGAATGGTGTCTTCCTAACCACTGTCCAATCCTAGAATGTCTATTTTGGAAAGGACAAAGATGTCATCGGGAAAAGGAAATTATATAATAAGACTCTGATGCTCGGAGGGATTGGGGGCAGGAGGAGAGAGGGACGACAGAGGATGAGATGGCTGGATGGCATCACTGACTCGATGGACGTGAGTCTGAGTGAACTCCTGGAGTTGGTGATGGACAGGGAGGCCTGGCGTGCTGCGATTCATGGGGTCGCAAAGAGTCGGATACGACTGAGCGACTGAACTGAACTGAACATAGAATTTTTACAGTTGATAATAGCAAAGTGAAATGATCTTGGCTTTGGAGAAAGTAAGCCAAAATATTAAGGAGATTTATTTATGAATCTTCCCTCTCCAGTCGCTAACAATAACTATTAACTTCAGGGCTTACTGTTCTAAATGCTTCACATAGAATTGGGACAATCTTGATTTTTATCAGCCCTTTTTATGTATGAGAAAACTGAGGGTCAGAAAACTTAAATAACTTTCCCATGACACAGAGCTGCATACACAAATACACATACATCCACAGATGAAAGCTGTCTAGACTAAGTGGGATTAATGAGCCATGTGTGTTAACTATTAAGAATCTCTCCCCATATTCCACTGTTAAGAGCAAAAGGCCAATTAGCAGACAGCTACAGAAATAGCTTAGTTTCCTCAAAAATACAAGTGCAATCATAGCAAAAGCCACCCCAGTGAATTTTGTGAAAACAGTAAAATCCATTCCTATGCCTTTTCACCTTTACCCACTACCCTGAACAGTAACTCGTGCACTTATTACTGGTGAAAAATTATGCCAAAGGCCTGTCATATTTTCAGTTTATGAAGAACATTACTGTTATTTTTTGCTGACTTTGACATTCAGAGTAGCACAGAGGGTTCCCATTTTCGGGAAAGACTTTCAACCCCAAAGAGGGGAAACACAAAACTTGCTTTGCTTATTCCTCAGTGACCTGGAGCATTCCAGCTCATTAAGGTTTCTGTGTACTGATTTGGTACATGGTGGCTGAGCAGAGTGGGTGCCAGGAGAGTGGTAGATGAGGCTAGAGAGGTGGATGACGAGATCAGAGCATGTTGTGTGGGCCCTGGAAAGGATCTGTGGTTTTATTACAGGGCAGGGAAGCCATTTAAGTGATTGGTGCCACAGGGTGATATGATCTGATGTATAATTTTAAAGGATCATCCAGCTGCTTTGTGTATTTAATGCTTGTGTACATATGCATTAGAAGAAGACAGAAGAGGTCATGGCATCTTAGACTTGGGGAATGGCAATGATGGGAAGAAGGGATGGATTTGAGATATATATAGAAGTAGGAATTAGAGGATTTGGTGATTGACTGAATATGGAAAGATGGTGGTAGGGGAGAAGGAAGAATTAAGGATGACTCGCGTTTGCCTGAGCAAATGGGTAGATAAAGGTGACATCTGTTGAGATAGAGAAGGCTGCCAGAATAAAAGGCTTAACAGAGGTAATCAAGAATTTGATTATAGAAATGTGAAGCAGATATCTCAGCACAAGCATGCAATACGCAGTTGCAAGTTTTGGCTGGGAGGTCAAGGAGTTATCTGGAATAGAAAGATAAATATGGGAGTCATCTGCATATGGATGGTCTTTGATGTCTGGGGAATGGGTAAGAACCCTCGTGGTAAAAATGTCAAGTGAAAAGGAAAAGGACTCAGTGCTGCGCTTTGAGGACTTTAATTTTTAGCAGAGGAGGTGGAGCCAAGAAAGGAAACTGAGAGAATGGAAACTACAGGAAGAATATTTCAAAAAGGAGGGGATTTTATTAGTGGGGATCAAGTAAAATAAGATTGCACAGCAAAGTTAAATAAACATTCACCAAGGAAAACTAGATGCCATGAGTGTTCTTGAATTGGAGATTTGGGAAGATCTCAGGACATGTGTTAGGCAAATAAGAGAAGTTTACTGTTAGCTTGTAGAGCATAAAAGTTATGTTAAATCCCTTTTCAACCTAGCTGGGTAATTAGTATCATGGGGGTAGGGCTTTGGGCAAGTAAAATCTTCTAATGGACAACTCACACAGAACACCAAGTTCTTAGCAATGTACATCATAATTAGGGAAGGGAGAGAATTCAGGGAGCATTATTTGCAAAACTGAGAATTGTGGAGGCAGGGCAGGGTACATTGTCTTTATGAACACAGCAGAGTTATTAGGCATTTATTTTCATCTTCATTTAATAGACTTAAAAAAAAGCCTTAATTTGTATTTTGGAGAATAGTTGATTAACAATGTTGTGTTTCAGGTGTGGAGCAAAGTGAGTCAGTTATACACACGCGTGTACCTATTCTTTTTCACATTCTTTTCCCATGTAGGTTGTTACACAGTATTGAGCAGTGCTATATGGTAGGTTCCCTGGGCTATATGGTAGGTTCTTGTTGGCTGCCCATTTTTATTTTTTAAATTACTTTTATGGAAGTATAGTTTCTTTACAGTTAGTTTAACAGACTCTTTGGAGAGCAGATCCAATGGCTGGGGGGGGGGGGGGGGGGGGGGGATAAAAAAAAGCCTTAATTTGTATTTTGGAGAATAGTTGATTAACAATGTTGTGTTTCAGGTGTGGAGCAAAGTGAGTCAGTTATACACACGCGTGTACCTATTCTTTTTCACATTCTTTTCCCATGTAGGTTGTTACACAGTATTGAGCAGTGCTATATGGTAGGTTCCCTGGGCTATATGGTAGGTTCTTGTTGGCTGCCCATTTTTATTTTTTAAATTACTTTTATGGAAGTATAGTTTCTTTACAGTTAGTTTAACAGACTCTTTGGAGAGCAGATCCAATGGCTGGGGGGGGGGGGGGGGGGGGGGTCTTAAAAAAGCCAAAGGTTGTATTAGGCTTTAAAAAAGGCTAGATCTTGCTTTTGGGGGGTGGTCTAGATCAGGCCCTGAGGTTCTCTTTAATAGAAAGAGAAGAAAGCTAACCTCTTCTTATATGATTACTTTCAAGATTTCCTTTCAGGTGAATTTGAAAATAAACTGACCAAACCACCTTTGCCCAATTTAGGCTTGTTTTGAGACTGAAAAAAAGAAAATGTGAAGACTAAAATAGAACAGGAGATTATATCCAAAGGAGATTAAGAGATTTCTGGCAATCACTGCAGAGAATGAGGGACACGCATGCACTGCTGGAGACACGGAGAGAATGGGACACGGATCACACAGAGAGAAGCTCACGGCACTGGAGTGGGAGGCTACACTATTGTTGGGAAGAGACAAAATGTTGAAACTTTCCTTGTAAAGGGACTGTATCATGGAGGAACTGTTTATCTAATTAGGTCCCAGACCTTTCCCCAGTATCTTTCAAATCAGAAAAATATGCACAAGAGAAGGAAAAGAATTAAGGACATAGGTGATTTTATTTGTACTGCAGAGCCTTTGAGCCTCTTTGGATTTCTGAAGTCAATCCAGGGTGAACCGAACATCCCCCTTAGAGGATGCAAGTAAAAGAACCGACCGAGCAGAACCCTCCCACTGGAAGATGAGAATGACAAGAAATCGACACTTTAGCTTTGGGGACTGTAAGTCATGGGATGAATCTTCAGTTTCTTGTCTCTGGGGAATCATTTCCCCATATCAGGTTGCTTTGTAGCTTTATATCAGGCAAGTTTGCTCACTTGACTAGTGTTTCTCCTTCTAAGAATTTATTGATTCATGAAATCACCAAGTATTGCTATTGGATGCATCTGTTTCAAAGCTGGCAGTAACTGTTGCCTGGCCCTAACAGAAGCCTACTAAGTCTATTGTTAGTAGAGTTATATTGTGTTATTTTATCAACTTTTAATTTAATCTTTGTTTTGCTCCCCGTTATTAAAGATGATTTCACAGATAGCCACTCACTTTCACCCCAGCTTTTAGAGCCCCTGGGGTGTAAATCTTGAGGTTAATCTGACCTTTAGCCCAGATCTCATAGTAAGCCTACTCCTTGGTTTGAAATAGCTTCTATTTCTTAAATTAAGGGGTGGATTATAGGGTGAGTATTTATTACATTTTATACCTTGTTATTTATATGTGTGACATGCATTCTTTAATAAGTAGTGACAATTGCATAAGAAAAAAATGAAAAAGAAAAACGAAATCACAGGATATTTTCAGAAGAGGGAACAAATCAGTCCAAGTGTGCCAGGAAAACTAGGTGAGGTGGAAGAAACAGGGCTTTCAGAATAGAAAAAACACCCTCGTCTAACTCTAGACTGATTTGCCTAAGGTTATAATGCTTTGAAAACTTATTCTTTGACACTTAATTGAATGACCTCGACTAGATTCCTTTCCTTTTTTAGGCCTTAGTCTCCCCAACTGAAAAAAAAAAAAAAAAGAAACAAGTCGGGCCTAGAATGGAAAATCAGGGTTGGTAAATCCATGCACATCATATTCCTGTCCATGCCCATGGCAGACATGAGTAATTGATCACAGCACTCATTTTCTCTAAGTTGGGAAAACGACTTACCAATTGCTTTCAACATAGAACTTCAGTTGTTCACATATAAAAAGAGAGAATTCTAAAGTTCCTTCAAGACTTGTCATTCTGTATCCCATCCCTGCCATTCTGTTTAATCCTCCTAATAGTCTGGGAGCTCTTTAAAGGGTGGGACGCATTCCTTGTCCTCAGTGGACACTAGAGTTTCAGTAAAAAACCAGCTTCCTGGTAAGCGCCGTTGCTTCTGCCTTTCACACTATTCGTATCCTAGATCAAGAATGGAGCAAATCTTCTAGAGGCCAGTAAGTGGACTTAAAGCTCAACATTCAGAAAACGAAGATCATGGCATCTGGTCCCATCACTTCATGGGAAATAGATGGGGAAACAGTGGAAACAGTGCCAGACTTTATTTTTTTGGGCTCCAAAATCACTGCTGATGGTGACTGCAGCCATGAAATTAGAAGACGCTTACTCCTTGGAAGAAAAGTTATGTCCAACCTAGATAGCATTTTCAAAAGCAGAGACATTACTTTGCCGACTAAGGTCCGTCTAGTCAAGGCTATGGTTTTTCCTGTGGTCATGTATGGATGTGAGAGTTGGACC
>SJYT01054406.1:264894-309742 GCA_006410635.1 Cephalophus harveyi
ACTCCAGTACTTTGGCCACCTCATGCGAAGAGTTGACTCATTGGAAAAGACTCTGATGCTGGGAGGGATTGGGGGCAGGAGGAGAAGGGGACGACCGAGGATGAGATGGCTGGATGGCATCACTGACTCGATGGATGTGAGTCTGAGTGAACTCCGAGAGATGGTGATGAACAGGGAGGCCTGGCGTGCTGCGATTCATGGGGTCGCAAAGAGTCGGACACGACTGAGCGACTGAACTGAACTGAACTGAACTGAAGTGGACTCTGATTGCTTGTGAACTAAACCCATTCCCCCCGCTAGGCTACATTCAAGAGGACCAGGATCTAGTCTCTGCTGGAGACGTGTGAAAAATACAAGGGAACTTGGAAAAACCACGTGAAGGAGAGAGGAGCAGAAGTGCACTCAGAACTGAGTGTAGAGAGGCCGTGGTGTGAAGGCCTGTAGGGGCCGCTGCTGCTGCTGCCACTATTAAGGGGAAATAAAGGTAGCTGAAATGGCCCCATGCAGATGAAGGAGATTTTTCTCTGTTGGCTTTGCCAGCTCACACACTCTCTCAGGCCTACCTCTCATATGTTAACTCTGCCAAATGAGGGAGGTGGTTTCTTTGACACTCTGATTCCAACGCAATGGACTGAAAATGAAGCTGTGAGCCAGAGAGCGAAAGCCCAGAGGGACAGTTTACAACCAAGCACCGCACGCCCTCCAGTGGCAGAAAACCAGTAACTCGGGTGAAAATGAACCCTCAATTATTACCTAACTAGACTTTGGAAGTAGTATAATTTTTTTTTCTTTTGCTCTCACCTGGATACTTAGGATAACTATACAGATTTTTTTCAATGATACTTGAATGAAACCCTTGAGTGTTATGTAATGTTATCAATATATAGAATGTCCAAACTGAAATTAATCATAAAAATAACTTATCCCATTTTTTATTAATCCTAATAAATGAAAGTTCAGAGGGACAGAACTGATGCTTCACCACCATCTTCTGGCTCCAAATTCAGCTCTTGTTTTACTCTTCATCTTGGCTTCTCTATAGCAGTATCTTCTCTTCTTTTGTAATTGTTCTTAGCCTTTATTTGAATGTTGTTACATATAGTATATGTTGTCACACATATACTATTGTGCCTTTTAGAGCTGAAAATATATTAAATAATAGTCATGAATTTTTTGACACTATATACATAAAGAAGGCTTCCCTGGTGGTGGAGTGGTATAAAGAATCCGCCTACCAAAATGCAGGGGATGCAAGAGACAAGGGTTTGATCCCTGGGTAGGGAAGATCCTCTGTAGAAGGAAATGGCAACCCACTCCAGTATTCTTGCCTGGAAAATTCCATGGACAGAGGAACCTAGCAGGGTACGGTCCATGGGGTCGCGAAGAATCGGACTTGACTGAACGACTGAGTGCACACACGTAAAACCAGGAAAATGTATAACAAGCTATCGTGGCAGACCAGAGAAGGGCATTCAGCAGATGGCATATTGTCTCAGATATTGAGTTTTTAACATATTCTATTCCTCTGTCTCCACAAAAATAATTCTTAAGATTTTGTCTCAAACCAATGGCATAAATAAGTATATTGAATTTTCATTCTTCCTTTTAGAAAAACCTCACATTAAAAAATTTACCATCAACTAGCCTCTTGTAATACAGGGGGAAACGCATAACAAAATAGGCCCATGGTTTTGTAAAATTCACTGTATTTTATGGTTTGGAAAATCAGCAAAGAAATTTCCAACTGATGAAGTTGATGAAAGGTTAAATGATAAAAGTTTAACTGCTGAAAAGATAATTTACTAAGCATACGAATGACTATTCATTGGAAGAACTGATGCTGAACCTGACCACCTGATGTGAAGAGCAGACTCATTGGAAAAGACCCTGATGCTGTGAAAGATTGAGAGGAGGAGGAGAAGGGGGTGATAGAGGATGAGATGGTTGGAGGGCAACATTGACTCAATGGACATGAGTTTGAGCAAACTCAGGGAGACAGTGAAGGAGAGGGAAGCCTGGTGTGCTGCACTCCATGGGGTTGCAAGAATGACCAAGTTCTGGATCTTAGCAGGTTCCTGCTGAGCTCTTTCAATAATTCTAATTTACACAATGATCAACAGGAAGAAGAAATAGTATTTTTCTTTAACATTTGCCATGGACATGGCACTATGTTAGGCATCCTTGAGGAATTATGATAATGGTTACCCATTACTGAGTCTCACTCTGGGCAGAGTGCCGTTCTAAGCAAGCCACATTAATTTCTTGTTAATTCTCACAACCACCTTAGGGATAGCAGTATTATTTTTATTTTGTAGGTGAAGAAACTGAGGTGCAATGTGATATTAAGGGAGTTAATAGGTTTTCTTACCTCTGCTGAAAGAAAAGATACATCTGTAATCAACTATGGCTAATTTGGCTAGGACACAGTTTTGGAACCAGAACTTTAAGGCCAGAGAAAGCAAGAGGGTATTCCAAGTGGATTCTTTGCAATGTTGATAGATGGGACTTAGATCAGTACTGCAGGACAAGGTGGCCAATAGGTTTCAACTCACATAATCTTCTCTATTGAGCATCATCTGCCCTCAACTGCATTCTACCTGGTGACCCTATCTAGGCTCAGGAGGAAAGTGTGTTTGGCTGATTAGTGATCTCTATTATGAGTAAGGGATGTGGGCAGTTAGCATGAGAGCACATATTTGCCACAATTGGTCCACATGAACTAAATTCTATAAAACCTACACTTTCTGAAGTGTTATATGCAGGTGCAGAGGCATTGACATCACTTGGGAACTTCATAGAAATGCAAAAAATCAGATATCATTCCAGACCCATTTTATGAGCATCTTCATTGTAAGTAAAGCCTGACATGACTTCTGTGCCCACTGATGTTGAAAAGTTCTGGGGTCAAGCTTGTTTACAAACACAGCCATGACATTTCCGAAACCAAGGACTGTGTTCTCCTGCATACAATTCAGTGATGTGATTATTTTTTCTCTTTCCTTCTTTCATTAATTTTATTATTAAACAGTCATACAATGAAATTGACTCTTTTTGGTCTATAGTTCTATGAGTTTTAATACAGATGCAGATTTGTAGGGCTTCCCAGTCAGCGCTGACGGTAAAGAGCCTGCCTGTCAATGCAGGAGACATAAGAGATGCGGCTTTGATCCCTGAGTTGGGAAGATCCCCTGGAGGAGGGCATGCTACCCATTCCAGTATTCTTGCCTGGAGAATCCCATGGACAGAGGAGCCTGGCAGGCTATGGTCCATAGGGTTGCAGAGTCAGATAAGACTGAAGTGAGTTAGCTATGTGTAAGCCACCATCTGAGTCAGGATACCATATAGTTCATTCATCCCCCAGACTTTCTTGATATCCCTCTCTAGGCTCACCTGCCACCATCCTGAACCCCCGGTGACCACTCATCGAGTCTCTGCCACTATAGTTGTGTCTTTTTGAGAATGTTACATGAATGGAACCATAGCATGTGTAACTTTTTGAATTTTGCTTCTTTCACTTAGCATAATGCCTTTCATAACAGGATTTTGATAACACCTTTGTTTGTCTCACAGCTGTAACGAAAATACTGTAGAGTAAAATTCTGTGACTCCACAGAAAAATGGTGATTTCTCACATCAATGTTGACAGTCTAAATTGTTCTAGGAATATATCAATGCATTTGGCTCCACGTTCTTTCAAGTGTGAAACCATACACCAAGTTTACTTCCCAGACACATCCATCTGATGTCGTGAGTTAAATTGTCACTCAGTGTTTGTTCTATTTTATAAATGCTGCTTCATACTTGCTTTATTAGGCTAACATTTCATTTTTTCCCCTTTTTCAAATAATATTTTTAAAAGGCAGTATTCCTTAACCATCTTTGTAAGTTATCTTTTGGATGGAACCCATAAGT
This sequence comes from Cephalophus harveyi, assembly GCA_006410635.1. Lineage (NCBI taxonomy): Eukaryota > Metazoa > Chordata > Mammalia > Artiodactyla > Bovidae > Cephalophus > Cephalophus harveyi. The sequence goes on from SJYT01054406.1 coordinate 268,807, forward strand.
ACATCCCTGCCGCATGCCACCAAACATTCCCAAATGGAATAGACTTTAAAAAATGTTTTAAAACACAGAGTTCTAAAGGTTCCTTGGAAGGGAGATTACAGCAACAGAAAAGTAAAAAAGAAGTCTACCCTAGAATATAATTGTCATCATCCTATTCGTCCTTCATGTTTGCAAATCAGTTTCCCATCCATTCTCAGTTAGAGATCGACAGTCCTGGGAAATGCAGGACCCAAGCCAGGTGTTGTTACTGTCACTTTGCAGATGAGGAAAGTGAAGACTAGATGGGGAGGCGAGAAGTCAAAGGTCACACAGCTGGCTGTGATACAGCCAGAAATAGGAAAATTCTGAGTTCTATTAGGCACCTGGTATTAATATTATAGGATTTTCTCTATTAGATAATCACAAAAACTATTAGATCTATTGCATTCTAAAATATAGGGATACTTTCTTTACATATGAAAACCCAAGTTTTTCTAATCATGGTAATTGTCTAAAACTTCGTGAATATTTTGATAGCAAGTCTGTTCTGTCAGGCTATTTTTGTTTGACTCTAGTCACAGAGCAACCTTGTTTGAGGATATAATCACTTGTCATTACAATACCACAAGTAGACATTTTTCTTTCTACAAAGTAAAATTCTGAAGACAGGCCATTTTCTAGTTCAATTTCCCCTGCTTCCATGTTAAAGCTTTCCAAGGTTGGGGTCTATGATGAGGTAGGTCTTTTTAGGACATGAGACAGACCCTTTTCCTTCCTTGGAATTACCGTAGGATCTGGTAGCTGCTGCTTTCACCCTCTGCTGAGATTTATTGATACATCTTATGATTCAGGGAATAATTGATCATTTCAGTGGAAGTGGTCATAATTTTTAGTTCACATCTTTGGGGACACTTTTTAAGGCATGTAATCTGAAATGTGCAGTACATTTGTAAAGCAGGAGTCAGAGTCTTCAAAGTTGTGGCAACTAAATCTGAGAGCATCTGTGAATTGTATTAGGATGGTTAACCTTCATGCATAAGGCTTGCGTTCTATTGTCTCAGCCGATTTTAACCCACCCCCATGCACGCCCTGCAACGCCCCTGATTAACACCAGTGCCCAGGTGTTGTGTGGCTCTCCTGCAAGGATGACTTGCCACCATCCCATGCTGCAGATGTCTATTCAGGGTGAGCACCAGGCCCAGAATTCATTAATTAACAAGGGTGATGGGAAATTGTAAACACAGCTGTCAGCTGCAGGCTCTGCAGACCTGCCTGCATTCAACAAGTGAAAAAAAGCCAGGTGGTAACATAGTCTCGTTGTCTGGGGCCTCCTCAACCAAACTTGAAAGCAGGTCTCTGGCAGAGGAACCAACAGCATGCCCTAGTCTCTCCAGAGCTACCCAGAGGCTGGGCTCCTTTCTGTCTGGAGTTTCTATTCTTAGAGCCAACCCATCATCAGATGTCAGAGTCTTAAGGAAAGTGAAAGCGAGGAGAAAGTAGCAACCTTGTTACAAAAGGGCACATTTTCCAGACATTCAGCACTTGTGTTTTTGGTGAGTTCTTGGAGGAGACTTGGGCTTCCCAGGTGGCGCTAGTGGTAAAGGAGACACAGGAGACATGGTTTTGATCCCTGGGTTGAGAATATCCCCTGGAAAAGGGAATGGCAGAATTTCATGGACAGAAGAGTCTGGCGGACTATAGTCCATAGGGTCACAAAGAATAGGACACGACTGAGCATGCATGCAAGCAAGCAGTAAGTATAAATATAAAATATAAGCATCTTTTAGTATTTACCTATTTATAATTGGGCTTCCCTGGTGGCTCAGCTGGTGGCTCAGTCCTCCTGCGATGTAGGAAACCCCAGTTAGATTCCTGGGTTGGGAAGATCTGCTGGAGAAGGGCTAGGCTACCCACTCCAGTATTCTTGGGCTTTCCTTGTGACTCAGCTGGTAAAGAATCTGCCTGCAATGTGGGAGACCTGGGTTGTATCCCTGGGTTGGGAACATCCCCTGGAGAAGGGAAAGGCTACCCATTCCAGTATTCTGGCCTGGAGAATTCCATGGACTGTATAGCCCATGGAGTCACAAAGAGTCGGACATGACTGAGCAACTTTCACTTTCTTTCACTTTATTTATAATTGTTCTTTGCAAGCTACAAATGTATTCTATATATCATTGTGTTAATTATATATTCAGTTCAGTTCAGTTGCTCAGTTGTCTGACTCTTTGTGACCCCGTGAATTGCAGCACGCCAGGCCTCCCTGTCCATCACCAACTCCTGGAGTTCACTCAAACTCATGTCTGTCGAGTCGGTGATGCCATCCAGCCATCTCATCCTCTGTCGTCCCCTTCTCCTCCTGCCCCCAATCCCTCCCAGCATCAGAGTCTTTTCCAGTGAGTCAACTCTTCACATGAGGTGGCCGAAGTATTGGAGTTTCAGCTTTAGCATCAGTCTTTCCAATGAACACCCAGGACTGATCTCCTTTAGAAAGGACTGGTTGGATCTCCTTGCAGTCCATGGGACTCTCAAGAGTCTTCTCCAACACCACAGTTCAAAAGCATCCATTCTTCGGTGCTCAGCTTTCTTCACAGTCCAACTCTCCATACATGACCACTGGAAAAACAGTAGCCTTGACTAGATGGACCTTTGTTGGTAAAGTAATGTCTCTGCTTTTGAATATGCTATCTAGGTTGGTCATAACTTTCCTGCCAGGGAGTAAGCGTCTTTTAATTTCATGGCTGCAATCACCATCTGCAGTGATTTTGGAGCCCCCAAAAATAAAGTTAGCCACTGTATCCACTGTTTCCCCATCTATTTGTCATGAAGTGATGGGACCGGATGCCATGATCTTCATTTTCTGAATGTTGAGCTTTAAGCCAACTTTTTCACTTTCTTCTTTCACCTTCATCAAGAGGTTCTTTAGTTCTTCACTTTCTGCCATAAGGGTGGTGTCATCTACATGTCTGAGGTTATTGATATTTCTCCCGGCAATCCTGATTCCAGCTTGTGCTTCTTCCAGCCCGGCATTTCTCATGATGTACTCTGCATATAAGTTAAATAAGCAGGGTGACAATATACAGCCTTGATGTACTCCTTTTCCTATTTGGAACCAGTCTGTTGTTTCATGTCCAGTTCTAACTATTGCTTCCTGACCTGCATATAGGTTTCTCAAGAGGCAGGTCAGGTGGTCTGGTATTCCCATCTCTTTCAGAATTTTCCACAGTTTATTGTGATCCACACAGTCAAAAGCTTTGACATAGTCAATAAAGCAGAAATAGTTGCTTTTCTGGAACTCTCTTGCTTTTTAGATGATCCAGCAGATGTTGGCAATTTGATCTCTGGTTCCTCTGCCTTTTCTAAAACCAGCTTGAATATCTCGAAGTTCTTGTATATATATTCTTCTGATCAGGTTTATTGGGATATTATTTGTCTCCAAGTCACAATGTACTATTGTGCATCTGTAGTTTGCAAAGCCCAAGAGTAGAAGTTGAGGGGGTATCAGAAATGATTAACCAGGCTCCTTGCTTTTGTGTTGCTTCCAGTCTCGAGGGAAAGACTGACCTGTTATAAGTAACTTTTAGAACAAGAGGCTGAATGAGGCAAGTGCTATAACTTAATGAAAAGCTAAGTGCTGTGTAAGCAGAGGAGGGATACCTCATTCTGATTGAGCTAATGGAAGACTTCAGGTAGAGGATGGATTTGTGGTGGGGAAGATACATCAGGCTCAGGGCCTGAGGAGCACAAACTGGGGTGTCTGCCATGTTCTGTTTCACCAGGGGAATGACTGTAGGGTGAGGGGCCTGTGAACAGTTGGGAGCAGAGAAAGGCGGCCAGGCTTAAAGAAGAAAGGTCACACAGGTGCTCAGATTTGAGGTGGGATTATTAAAGGTTTTTTGTCCAGGGCATGGGAAGGCTTAGATCTTCCCTACCAGTCACTTTTTCTCCCAGTTGATTTCCCAGTAGGAAATACAGTCAGGAGTCGCAGTTAACTGGGACTCCAACTGACTTGCATGTGTGCGTATCCAATAACCCTCACTGTTATATTCTAGGCTGAATGCTGACTTTAGCTTAAAGACTAAGTTGGGCTTCAGGTCTCAAAAACTTGAATCTGGATCTTTCTAACCTGCTGAAGTATATACAGGGAAAGGCCAGCATGCCTAGGCATGCATATGGAAACACAGTGGGCCTGCCTGGATGTCTACTTGTGGTCACCTGGGGAAGGTAAAGGGATAGATGGCTCTGTACCTTCAGCACACAGGAATCTGACCCCAAAGAAAATGTGACGTAAAAAATGATCTAGAATTTTGATCAATCAGATGAATAACTCTTCCTCTCTTGAAAAGTTAGGGAGTGAGCTAGGAAGAGATGGCAAAAGCTTGCATGATGATAGGAGAGGGGTGGAAGTGTTCCCTCTCCTACAAGCAGTGATGGGTGCAAAGTGGATGAGAGTCCATGAACCAAGAGAGCAGATTTTAGTTGGCAGAACAAAACAGGAATGCTCAAGTCCTTGCTAGCACTTAGGAAGTGGTCAAGTTGATGGAGCCCATGAATCAGAAAAAGGTGGATGATCAAAGGACCAAGAGATTGACAGCGAATGAGGAGCAAAGCAAGATAAGTAGGAGAAGAGGCAAATGGCCCTGACAGGGCAAATGGAAGCACTGCTGTGTACCTGTCCGCTTAACTGGCTGAGGCCAAGTCCCTGGTGACTCTCAGGCAGTGGTGACTGCAGGTAGCTGACCTGGTAGTTAATGCAGCGTCACGTGTGGAGAGATATCTGTCTGTGTGGGGGAAGTAGGGGTGGGCAGAGGCACTTCAGCTTCCCTCCTCCAAATCTAACAACCTCTGCTGTGTTGTAAACACATGAGCAATATACGATACTGCTTTCTTAAAGAGGTAATGTTTGAAATGTTTGAAAACTATTGGTATGGCAGAAAAGACTGGACTGGAATTTAGCAAGCAAGAGTTTTAGTCCTAATTCTGCTAGTTTGGCTCCTTGAAAAATAATAAAAATTATAATAAAGACCATGATGATACTGATAGTGTGCTAAGCTATATGTTACACAGTGTAACTATACCTTCTATGTATTATTTTATCTGATCCTCACAATAACTCTACAAAATAGGCATATTTCTCCCATTTCACAGATGAGGTGCAGAAAGGGAACTTGCTCAAGGGTATACAGAACTGGTATCAGCTCCAATTCTCAAATTGAGGTTTATCTGATATTAAAGACTATGATCTTCTAGCACTCACTTGACTGCTATAACTTCAATCTTACCTCTAATAGATGAGTAAATGTCTTTACCTGTGAAAAATGCTACTGGTGTTTTGATGGGGATTGCATTGAATGGTAGATTGCCTTGGGTAGTATTTAACAATATTAATTCTTCTAATCCAAAAATATGCTGTATCTTTCCACATAAGTCAGAGAGAGAGAGATAAATATTGTATGATTTCACTTATATGTGGAACCTAAAACATACAATAAATAGTGAATATAACAAAAAATAGCCACAGATAATAGAGAATAAACTAATGGTTACCGGTGGGGAGAGGAAAGGAGGAGGGGCCATATCTACAGGTAGGGAATTAACAGGGATAAACCATTATGTATAAAATAAGCTACAAAGATATATCATACTACACAGAGAAGATGGCCAATATTTTATAATAACTATAGATGGAATATAAACTTTAACAATTGTGAATCACATAGCCATTAACAATTGTGAATCACTATATTGTGCTGCTGCTAAGTCACTTCAGTCGTGTCTGACTCTGTGCGACCCCATAGATGGCAGCCCACCAGGCTCCCCGTCCCTGGGATTCTCCAGGCAAGCACATAGGAGTAGGTTGCCATTTCCTTCTCCAGTGCATGAAAGTGAAAAGTGAAAGTGAAGTCGCTCAGTTGTGTCTGACTGTTTGCGACCCCATGGACTGCAGCCCACCAGGCTCCTCCGTCCATGGAATTTTCCAGGCAAGAGTACTGGAGTGGGGTGCTATTGCCTTCTCTGACTATATATACCTGTAATTTATATAATACTGTACATCAACTATACTCAATTAAAAAAAGGTATGATGGAATTTCAAATGAATAAATGCTTGTGAGAAATCATTGTAAGCTACAAGTTCTTTAAAAAGGAAGCAATTATTATCCTACTCCAAGTCTGGTGCTTTTAAAATGAATACAAATTGGAAATGCAATTTATCTATCTCTCTATACATTTATCTCAACTTTTTTTTTTTTTTTCAGTTCTACTTATGTGAAGAATTGTTGTAAACTACCAAAAAAGATCTTCTAGAAAATCTCTAAGTAGAAGGGCTGCTTTCCCAAGTTTGGTTGGTTTTAGAGGATTAAAAAAATCGATTGATGACTCCCCTGGTGGGCCAATAGTTAGGAATCCACCTGCCAGTGCAGGGGACATGGATTCGATCTCTGGTCTGGGAAGGTTCCACATGCTGCGGGGCAACTAAGGCCACGTGCTGCACCTACTGAAGCCTGTGCACCCGGGAGCCTGTGCTCCACAACAAGGAAAGCCACTGCAGTGAGAAGCCTGTGCCCCGCAATGAAGTGTAGCCCCCACTGGCTGCAACTAGAGAAAGTCTGTCCATGCACAAAGACCCAGTGCAGACAATAAATGGAAAAAAAATTTTGATTTCCTTGGGATTTTTTTTTTCTTTTGATTTTTTTTTTTCCCTTGATCTTGGGATACCCTTTATGAAGGATTTCCAAGGTGGCTCAGTGATAAGGAATCTACCTACCAATTCAGGAGACGCAGGAGACACAGGTTCAGTGCTTGAGTTGGGAAGATCCCCTGGAGGAGGAATGTAGCAACCCACTCCAATATTCTTGATGGGATAATCCCGTGGCAGAGGAGCCTGGTGGGTGGCAAAGAGTCGGACATGACTGAGTGAGTGAGCACACACATACCCTTTATGAAAGGAATCATAAAAGAGCTCCCTCTATTAAATACACTCTATGTTAGGGACACTTTCTAATCTCATTTAATCTGCAAGTTGTGGGCATTATTATTTTCATTTGCTAGGTAAGGAAACTAAACCTTTGAGAAGTTGAGAAATTCACCCGTATTTATCTTGCTCAAAGTACAATCATGAAGACTGAATATACTGGATGCCTTGACATAAGAATCTAGCTTTGAAGGCAAAGCTTGCAAATAACTTATTATGACCTTTAACTTCTTACCAAGTCATGAAAAGAAAAAGGATTCCAGGGCCTATTGGAAAAGCATTCCCCAAAGGTTTGGATAAATAAATGGTTTCGGCAGTCCGGTGACACTGAGAGTGCGGGCGTTTCTCCCTGGAGCCCTGGGAAGTATCTCCAGCTCTTCCCAGTAGCCTTGGCTCCCACACTCATCTGGCTAGAATCTTGTTTTCCTCTGCAGCAGAGCTGGGCTGCAGTTTTTGATAGTGGTTGACTTCAACAAGTTTCCACATGAACCTCTGATCTAGTGCTGGAACAAAGCGACAGCAGAGGGAGGCCCAGCTCGGAATGAGTCAGGTGGAGACTGATGCCCTGTTTCTTGTTAAACACTGTTCCCCCTCCAGGTATGTACTTTTCCCCAACAGTTGAACTCTGTCAACACAAGTCTGGGCTTCCCTCTCCCCACTAATGCAAACATTGTTAATAGCAGGAAAGGAATAGAAATCCGTGGCTGAAATGCGAAAACCTATGCTTTCAGGTAGAGGATCAAGAGCCCTTCACCTTGCCAAACATTATTTGAATTTTGTAGAACAAACACTGGAGTTTAAGTTACATCCTCGAATTCAATATTTGGCATAGGATGATAACCACTGCTGATCTCTCCCACTTGGTGTACCTGTTAATTGTTTTGAGATAAAGTGACGAACCCCATCAGAGGATTGTGGGTTCAGTTGCTTTACCCCACCTTTTTTTAACTAGAGAAGAAACTGAGTTTCCGAGAAGTTAGGTGATTCACCCAGGATTATATAGCCACTTGAAGAGTTGGCTGTGTGTAAAGAATTGAGGGCTCCTAACTTGTATTAAAGTGACTTTTTAACCCTACTAGAATTAATTCTGTTTTTGTTAGTATCTATATTCACTGAGATAAAGCAATTTGTCCCGGATCAGCTTGAAACCAGGTTCTTAAGAAGTCATCTGCTAGTACCTAATAGTATTTACTATTGGTAAATATTGTGATGCAGTTTACCTGGTTTCTAATGTTGTGATTGAGAGTAGAACTTCTGGGAGTCTGCCTTGGTTTGTATCTCAACTGCACCAATTATTAGCTTTCTTGTATGTGTTAGTTACCATGTCATGTCTGACTCAGTTGTTAATCCATGGACTGTAGCCTGCCAGGCTCCTTTGTCCATAGGATTCTCTAGGCAAGAATACTTGAGTGGGTTGCCATTCCCTTCTCCAGCAGATCTTCCCAACCCAGGGATCGAACCCGGGTGTCCCGCATTGTAAGCAGAGTCTTTACCATCTGAGCTACCAGGGAAGCCACCATTATCTTAGGAAATTTTTACCTCTTTGCACTCTCATTTCCCTTTTCATAAAGTGGGAATACTAACAACATCCACCTAACCCCGAGTGACTATGAGAATTAAATGAAATTATACATACACAGAGGTCAGAACTGTGCCAGAAACACAGTAAATACCCAATAAATGTCAGAGATCCCTATTATTGTGTGGAACCTTATGACATTCTAGCTTTGCCGGTCTCATTAACTAGCCTCATACTTGCTGTGCCTAAGTTTCTTCATCTACGAGATAGAATTCTTATTGCTTCACCATTCAAAATAGATTGAGCTTATTTATATGCTTGCAGTGGAGACACTTACTCATTTGATAATTTATTCTTTGTTGAATGAATCTTTATTGAGTGCCAGCTGTGCAGGGTACCCTGTGAGCAAGACAGAGGAGTCCCCTGTTTTCAAGGAGTTTATAGCCTGTGAAAAAAGAAAGAAAAGAAAGTGAAGTTGCTCAGTCATATCTGACTCTTTGCGACCCCATGGACTGTAAGCTACCAGGCTCCTCAGTCCATGGAGTTTTCCAGGCAAGAATACTGGAGTGGGTTGCCATTTCTTTCTCTAGGGGATCTTCCCAACCCAGGGATCAAACCCAGGTCTATCCACATTGTAGGCAGATGCTTTACGGTTTGAGCCACCAGGGAAGCCCCCTGTGAAGGAGATAGAAAAGCATACAAACCGTTAGAGTAAAGGATGAGAAAGTTATGAGAGTGGAGTATGGGGCACTGTGGAGACACACAGCAGGGGTACTCACATAGTCTAAGGGTAAGGGTAGGCGGGTTAAGGAAGACTTCTTGGAAGTGATAATTAAGCCAAAACTCAGAGGATGGGTAAGAGTAATTAGGCAAAGAAAGAAAAAAGTTCTAGGAAGAAAGTAAGAGAATCAAGAAAAAGCAAGAGAATCAAGTGGTTCTACCGTATTTTGTCTACTTTGAGACACCATTTGTTTTTAAGATGTGCCCTTATTTTATATCTTAAAAATGAATGGTGTCTCAAACTAGATGAAATACAGTAGACCTTAAGAAGGGAAAAACACTGCCAGTCGAACTTGGACATGAAGTTTTAGCACTATGGTTTAATGCTGTTTGAAAGAACATATAAAAATGTTACTATACAGTGCTCTATCAAATATAACCAAACAAAAATATATGTGAAATAGTTTGTTTTCAGTATTCTTGAAACTTACTGTTAGAGTTAGATTTTCCTGAAAGTAGTTTTGATTCAGAGGCATGGATGTCAAACTTTTCCAGTATGATCAAGAGCCATGGGCTTCCCTTGCGGCTCAGCTGGTAAAGAATCCGCCTGCAATGCGGGAGACCTGGCTTTGATCTCTGAGTTGGGAAGATCCCCTGGAGAAGGAAAAGGCTACCCACTCCAAGATTCTGGCCTGGAGAATTCCACGGACTGTATAGTCCCTGGGGTCACAAAGAGTCAGATATGACTGAGTGACTTTCACTTCACTTTCACTTTCAAGAGCCTTGGTGATACAGTGTTTCATAAAAGAATTCATGGCAGAGCTGAAAGCCATCTGAACTGGGCTCTTCAGCTGGATTTGTGAGTCTGTGGGATTAGCCGTCTTTTGCTTCCTACTTGGGAAATGTTGCCAAGCGCCTCTAATTCATCTCCTCCCATAGCATTTGGTGCCTAGAGGTTAAAAGGGTGGCCTACAGTTGTTTCTGGGATTTTCTTCCAAACTAACACCCATTCTGACAGTTTTGAAACTGCGGCTTTTCATGTTTGTGCATGCAAGGCCAAAGCAATTAGTTAACAACTGTTGTCTGTTCTAGAATGATTTTCAGATGCAATCCAATCTCAGAGGGTGGGTGTTATGATGTGAAAAAAAAAAAAAAAAAATTGCACCTGTGAGCTGAGGAGGATCTCCTTGGAGAAATCCTGTGACAAGCGGAAATGACCTGGCTCTAGTTCACTGCCATACTCAGTGACTGGCTAAAAGCTGCCTGGGGAGGGTGCGGCCCTGGCATGAATTGCTATCACAAATGCCCAAAGTGAGGCTGCTGGAATCTATTGGCTAACCATACTTCCCCATGAAGTTTTTCTTTTTCAAGGGTGATCTTAGCAATCCTCCATGGCTGTGGCTTGTAAAGTATATGGAGCAGTTACTACTAGCCCTATTTGAAACAGGTTTCATATAATTAAAGATGTTCAGTGTGACAGTGGAAAATTCCCAGCTTTCATGTGTCTTACTAAGTGGATTTTTAAAATGTTTTTCAAAATCCTATTGTGATAGATGGTCTTCAGAGACAGCCACCATCTATTTCTTTCATGGCTGTAGGTCAGTTGGCATCTCGTGTCCAGGGCTTCCCCTTGCATCTGGCTGGGACTTATTGTTTGCTTTGCCCAATAGAATGCAGTGATGCAATGCTTGGCAGATTTAAGAGGACAAGTAACTTCTCTCTTTCCTCTTAGAAGCCAGGTATCAGGTGAGTAGTTTGACCCTAATCTCTATCCAATTATGAGAAAACTCCCCTACAAAATAGCTGACTAGTACTTGTCAGAAGTGTGCCAAGACCAAGAAAGACAGAGCTGATAAACTGTTACACACGGGTAGAGACTAAGGGAACATTACAGCTAAATATAATGTGGGATCTTGGCTAGGATCTTTGGGTAGAAAAAAATTATTAGTAGATCAACTGGTGAAGTTTAATAGTGTCTGTAGTTTAGTCAATAAGCATTATACCAAATTAGTTAACTGTGGTCATGTATTAGGGTTGTATAGGAAGTTAACATTAGGGAACCTTGGGTGACGGGTGTGTAGGAACTCTCTCTACTATTTTTGTAACACTAAGTGTCAGGATGATCTGTAATGTATCAGTAGATAACCTGGAACACCAGAAGAGAGGCAGCAACTCAGATCACACAGCAGGGTTTCTCTTGAGTTGGGGCTCTTGGAAAAAAAGTACTGATCTCAAGATTGGTAAATTGGTGGCTTTTCTGTAATGCTATCTTAGGGGGCCAAATGATCTTTGGTTTCCAAACCTCTTCACTCAGCTATTCTGAAGTTGAAATTCCTTTTCTTCTGGTGATCCACTAATTTAAGGCAAGTATCATGAAAGTCATCTCATGTGACAGAAATTTTTGGAGCTTCATCACAAAAGAAAAATGTTTCACCAAATGTTTGGAAAATAATTGCATAGCTTACTACTTCTTGAAGATTATCTATGAATAATGGTATATGAAAGGCTCTGAGAAATTCTGCAATAAACTATGTAACTATTTAACTTAGCATTTATTCTCCAAATGTACCTAACCACATAACCCTAAATGTGTATATACAAACACTTTCCTACAGAAGACATTTTAGGGCATGCCAAATGAAAACATTGTGGACTGCAAAGGATTTCAAGCAGCCAAAGTGAACCCCCCTTTCCTAGAAGGAATAAAAAGAAGGCTGAATGTCAAGATTACTCTAAAAAGTTCTCTCACAGTAGGAAATAGTTCAAATTCATTAACTTCTAAATATCCTTTCCCACTTCAAAAGTTCAAAAGTCTATCAGTCAGTGGAGTGTTGTATATTAATGAAGATTCTTAGTGATAAATAAATAAATAACAGAATTTACTTCAAGAATGGGTTTTGTTATAGGACATTAACAGGTTTATTACTCATAAATGAAGGCCAGGAAATTTGTTTTGATGTTACACAACTGGAAGAACACAGCAAGGAGAAACTTCTAGCTGCAATATGAAGTCATCTAGAAGAAATTCCGTTGCTAATGATGTCTGGCTCTTAATCACCTGAGGTGCCAGAACTTTAGTTATAGCTACCCAGAAGGACCAAGTGCTTCAGATCTGATCTCATGAAGTGTGACCACGACATCATATTCCTCTATCTTGTGTCACTTTTGCTTTCCAAGGATTGAGTGGATGTTTTGGGTTGACAAAAAAGTTAGTTCTAGTTTTCCCATAAGATCTTAGGGAAAAACCTGAATGAAGTTTTTGGCCAACCCAATATTTCTTCATTGACTATGAGTCATATGAGTACCCGAGGCGCAAAGAGTTCTGAGAGCTGTAGTTTTTTCCACTTTTGCAATTATTGTTTAGGGAGGCACTTGGGAAAGGCTTTTGAACAGGTGTTGGGTAAACCAAACTGCGGCATTGACGCTGGTGCTGGATTTACTCATTCTTCATTTGACACGAGCAAACATGAGGTGGATTTCATACCATTATTGTCACTATTTTCCATTTCTATGCAGGCCCTAAAACTGTTATTAAATTCAGAGATATAGAGAACACTCTTGCGGCTGTCAAGGAAGAGGCAGGCAGGAGAGGGAAGGAGTAGGAGTTTGGGGTTAGCAAATGCAAACTGTTATATACAGGATGGGCAAACAACAAGGTCCTACCATATAGCACAGGGAACTGTACAGGATATTATTCAATATCCTGTGATAAACCATAATGGACAATATGAAAAAGAATATATAAATATATATATGTATAACGGAATCACTTTGCTGTATAGCAGAAATTAACACACTTTTAAATCAACTATACTTCAATAAAATTTAAGAAAACTATTGCTAAAACACTAAACATGGAAACAATAATAAAATCTAGAGCTATAAAGATGACAATTATTGCCATAAAACTAAAATAACAGTACTGAAATAATACATATAATACAGTATTAATAACAAGCCAAGTATTATAGTTGTACTAAAATTCAAACTATGGTAATAAAACTCAATACTAATAAAATTTCTTACTTGAATAAAATAAAATTCAGTATTGTAATAGTAATAAAACAATATTTTTAATAGACTAAATAATATGGGTTAAATCTCAGTATTTGAAGTTTGTTTTTTCTTCCTAGTGATTAAGAACTTGGATTCTGGAAGCAGAGTATCTGGCTCGACACTGACTCCCTGACATTAGGTTAATTAGGTAAGTAATTCAGGTCTCAGTTTCTTCTTATGAATTGGACATAATGAGAAAAAGCAGAAAAGTGTGCTGTCCATAGTAAGCACAGTTATAGTCAGGGACACGCAAGTGAAACTCTTTCTCTTCTTCTCCAGGTTCAGGAAACCTACTCTCTAATCTAACTTTCTATGACAGATTCCCTGGTGTCTCCCAGTCAGCTATTTTGTACTCATACCCACCACCACCTAGGCATGTAATAGGGAAGAACCTTTTGTATTCTTTTAGAAGTTAATCACTAAAAGAATATTGCCTATAAACTTAATTTATGGATAATGGCCCACCTCTGGGAACCATGCTTCCCAGGTAATGAGCATTAAGCTAAAGTGCATTTGTTTAGCTGACAGCAAACTTCCTGACCAGTCCCACCTGTGAATGACTACAGGGAGGAAGAAATTAACACATCCCCTCTAGGGAGCTGATGGGAACCAGGAGATGTTTGACTGCTCCCTTCTCTTTTAGTATAAAAGAAACCTAAATTCTAACTCAGGCAAGCTGGTTCTTTGTGGGGATGAGCCCATCATCTTGGCTTGCTGACTTTTCCAAATAAAGTCGTTATTCCTTGCCCCAAACTTGTCTCTTGATTACTGGCCTGTCCTGTGGTGACCCAGTAACAGGAGGATGTATCCTCCACTGCCTAGTTGTGGATTGACTCCTTACAAACATGGAGTTTGGGGTCTGCATTTTGTCACAGAAGCACAAGGTCCTTTCTGGGGCTCTATCTTTAGAACTAGCTTTCCCTCAAGCTCGGGGGTCTGCTGATATCTTTCACTACCCTTTCTTGGTTGTAGTTTTACAAAGAGAAAAGTCTTTGGAGCTAGTCTTGGTTGAATTCAGATAGTATCCACATCTCTTATTAGCTGTGTGATCTTAGGCAACTTATTTTACCCCTCTGAACCTTGGGTCCATGTGTGAAATGGTGTTAATAAAACTTTTTCTAAAAAGGTTGTTATGAGAAACGATAAAGGATTCTGGACGATATCTCGCCCAGTTCTTAGCACAAAACAGGTACTTTGTAGCCAGTATTCCACTGCCTGCTCTCTGCTCTGCCCCAGGGAGCCAGTATTCTTTGTTCTAATACATAACAGGCATGTGGTGGTAGGGGCTGGAGGCTGGACCTTGACTTTGCTCTGACCCAGAAGACCTCCGGATGCTGTGATTGTTGTTTTAGTTCAAGAGAAATGAAAATTCAGCTTGTTCCGTTGTGTTTCCCCTCTTAAAAGCAGAACTCAGCTAAAATTCTGGGAACACAGCGTTCAGGTTAACCAGGTTCTGCTTGAGAAGTTTTCCTAAGTCTCTCCATTGAGTGAGTTTTCTGGTTCTCTTGCTTCGGCAGATATTTTGCTGTCTTTTTTACTTAACAGGTTAATAACAACATTTTCCTCAGAGACTTAAGAGACTTCATACAACTTCTGAGACTCTACATTGCATTTTAGTAAAACTGTATCACTTTCAGACAATATCAGTATAATTATTATCACAGTGTTGGTATTTACTATTTTGGTTGTATGGCAGAGATCTTGAGAGACTGCATTTCGGTGTTAGCTTTGTCTTAGGCTGACATTGAGAAAAGTATATCAGAGCCTTTCGGTGAGACTTGAAAGGGTACACTAACGCCCCTGGCTCTTCAGCGGCTGGACAGGCCTGAGGTGCCAGTGCCCCACTGATGTCTTATCGCTGCCAGTACCTACAATGTGCTGTACTCATCGCATCCTTTTCAATTTGTGCATTGATGTGACAAACCTTGGGTTCCTCATCTGTTCAATGGTAACAATAATATCTACCCCAAGAGGGTGCTCTAAGGATTAAGATGATCCATATTTGCCCAGTGTTTAAGGACAGGACCTGCCACATGGTAATATATGTAAGCAATTACTGTTATTCAAATTTTTGATGTAACTGTAATCTGTATGATTGCATACAGATATACATAAAGATGTATACACATAGGTACACTGAGCAGTGGCTTCCCAAGGGGCACAGTTAGTTAGTAAAGAATCTGCCTCTCCAATCAGAAGACACAAGAGACACCAGTTCATTCCCTGTGTCAGGAAGATCCCCTGGAGGACGAAATGGCAACCCACTCTAGTTTTCTTGTCAAGAAAATCCCAAGGACAGAGGGGCCTAACAGGCTACGGTCCATGGGGTCACAGAGTCAGACACGACTGAGCATGCACGCATGCGAGACATGGATTTACGTGAGGGGGATTCATGAACATGTTTTGTACTTTGGGTCATAATCTAATACTGTGCGATTCTGCTGAAATTGTTCTAGCTTTGGCCATTAGAAGCTCTTTCAGTTTGACTTCTGCTGCTGCTGCTAAGTTGCTTCAGTCATGTCTGACTCTCTGTGACCCCATAGATGGCAGCCCACCAGGTTCCCCTATCCCTGGGACTCTCCAGGCAAGAATACTGGAGTGGGTTGCCATTTCCTTCTCCAATGCATGAAAGTGAAAAGTCAAAGTGAAGTCGCTCAGTCATGTCCAACTCTTTGCGACCCCTGGACGGCAGCCCACCAGGTTTCTCTGTCCCTGGGATTTTCCAGGCAAGAGTGCTGGAGTGGGCTGCCATTGCCCATTGTTCTAGCTTTGGCCATTAGAAGCTCTTTCAGTTTGACTCCTATTTTTTAAAAAAATATTTTAAATGGAAGTATTTTAATTTACAATGTTGTGTTAGTTTCAAGGGTACAGTAGAGTGATTCAGTTACACACACACACACACACACACACGTATATCTATATACACTCTTCTTCAGATTCTTTTCCCTTATAAGTTATTATAATATATTGAGTATAGTTCCCTGTGTTATACAGGAGATCTTTGCTGAATATATCTGATAGTAGTGTGTATGGTAGTGTGTATCTGATAATCCCAAACTTCTAAATTTTGACATGCCTCTTCCCCCTCCACCTTTTTTTTTTGTTGTTGTTGTTTGTTTTGCTTTTATTTTGAGCTCTTATTTATTATCTGGCACTGCATGTTCCTCCAGACTCACTTTCTATTTCCCCTGTGCCAGCTCTGGAATTGGCTATCCCACCAAGAAGCCCTGCTTCTTTAATTGAATAATGGTATTATAAACCAAGTGGGGCTCGGTGAGCCACTAGATGTTGATCCAGATACTTCTGCTGTTTACGTTAATGACTGTTACATGAAACACTAACTTATTGGTCAGGGAGGCCCTGTAGGGAAGGGTATAAGATAATAATATCAGGCCAGTGTCCAAGAAAGAGTTTTTACTGGAGCTTAAGCATCTCCAAAAGGGAACGTGCTGAGGAGAATCTGAGGAAGACACTGAGCATGTTTTTGTAGTCAGTGGGAGACGGGGTGGTTGTGTAGTAGAGACTGCATTCTAATGCTTCCTGACTCGTTCAGTACTAAGTCTTTCCTTCTGTTCCGACTCCTGCTGTTGTGTAGTAAGTTACTCCAGAGCTTAGTGGCTTAAAATGCTGATCACTACCTCTCTCGGTGTCTGTAGGCTAATGACTTGGCAGAAAGGCTACACTGGATATTTCTGGATGGTTCTGAAGTCTTTTCTTTGGTTTCAGTCATTTGGCAACTGCAGCTGAAACACTGGGGTCTGAAAGCTGGGGTCTGAGCCCCTCAGGTGGCTCTCTCCCTTGTATCTTTCCTTCTCCATAAGTTCCGGGGCTTCTCCAGGTGGTCTCTTCACAGGAACTAGTTTGACTTCCTCCTGAAATGGCGGCCTCAGAATAGTTGGGCTGCTTACACGATGCTGAAGGCCCCTGTTGCAGGCATCTCAGTGGATGAGGCAGAAGGAGGCTCACCTTTTCTGAACTAGATTTGGATTTACCATCATGGCATCCAATTGGCTCTGAGTCACACGCCACTCAGATTCAAGGGCAGGGGACATAGACCCAGCTTTGTTTGGGTGGAGTGCCAAAATCACATTTTAAGAGTCTGTGGAGTGACATTGTTTTGGTCATACTTTTGAAAAAAAAAATTATGTCACATATTCACCTCAGCTAAACTGCCAGCATTTCTAACATTTAAAAATGTGCAATAAACTCACAAAAGCTGAAAGCCACTGCCCTAAAGCTGATGGGGGTTTAAAATCTGTTATCTTCGCATCTCTCTCTCCCTCTGTTTTCACACTTTCATGACTTCTTCCTACCCACTATCATTCATCTGCTTTCTCACGTCGTGTTTCCTGATTCTCCCTTGATGAGCATGTAGATTTCCTTTAAAAACACTGTTTGCTGTTAGTCTGGCTGAAAGGAGGAATGCCAGACAAAGGAAGCACATATATAGAAAGAAAAAACACAAATGAATAATGGAAAACACAGGTGGATTCAATGATGGAGAAAACAGAATCAGTGGTGTTGAATGTTATGTGAGAATACAAGAAGAAGACGCTGAAAAACATTGAAGGGTGAAAGAAAGTAAGGAAATACTGAAGAACAGGGAAAGCTACACCAGTGCTAAGAACTGTCACAGACCTATTATTTACAAAATAGTGAACCTAGCGATCTGGGATTTTTTTGGGGGGGGCATCCTTAAACAATCAAACTGTGTACAAATTATATATACATGGGAGAAAAAGATCCATAGCACTTAGAACTGTAAGAGATAAGTGGCCAAAAAATCTTCAAAATGTACTGATAGAGAATGTCACAAGCTCAGCCGGGGACATGATCACAGGCACACAGGTAGGAGCAGGTGTGTAAGGACCGTTGACAGTGTGTATAGTGTCTTAGTTGTTCAGTCGTGTCCAACTCTTTGCAACCCCGTGGATTGTAGCTCGCCAGGCTCCTCTCCATGGAATTCTACTGGAGTGGTTGCCATTCCCTTCTCCAGGGGATCTTCCCAACCCAGGGATCGAACCCGGGTTTCCCACATTGCAAGTAGATTCTTCATTGTCTGAGCCACCGGGGGGAAATCTCCAAAAGATAACAATGGTGGTGGTTTAGTTGCCATGTCGTGTCTGACTCTTTCGACCCCATGGACTGTAGCCTGGCAGGCCCCTCTGTCCATAGGATTCTCCAGGCAAGAATACTGGCAGGAGCAGGGAGCTCTGGCAACTCGAGGTCACTTGCTCAGGACTATGAGCCACCGATGTCTCAGCTGACTTTGGTCTCATTTCGGCCACACGCTGCTTCCCCATCCGGTGAGGCACCATGCTGTCCCACCTCTGCACACTTGTGCATCTGCTCGGGTGTCATTATCCATTCCTTCGTTCTTTAGTTGTTCTCACTGATCTGTATCCTACATCTCCACCTTTACCAATTACCATGGGCCACTCTGTTCCACAACCAAGCTCTTCCTCAGAACACCCCAACCCAGCGCATATACACACTGTATAGACTACACACACAATACACACTCACACAGCTTTGCTCCTTTTGGTCATTAGAAATCACTTTTCTTGTGTGTGCCCGGAGGTAAACTGGATGAAATTGCCACAGATGGATAGTGTATGACAGAATCCACAGGTTAAGAAAAGTTCAGTCCTTAGAGACTGAGGGACAGGGTTTGGTGGGTTCATGGGGAACCCTGCCAGGCAACAAGAGGAAAATCTATTTTTCTATTTTCAAAGTTTGTACAAGAGAGTTTGTGTGTGTGTGTGTGTGTGTGTGTGTGTGTGTGTGTGTGTGATTAAGGCTGGGGAATAATTTTCAGGTCAAACCACTAGATGGAGGTCCTGCCTAAAGAACACACTGGAAGGCCCAGGCACTGCAGTCTGCAAGCTTCCTCCTCGCGATGAAAACATGAGTTGAGGGCATCCTGTGAAGCCCCCGTCTACCCAAAGGGCCCTGTGATCTTGTTTGTTGTGGAACACACTTCCTCTCAATCTGTTTTAGTCCATCTCTCTTTTCTTACTCAGAAATTGTTCCCAATATGGGTTGCTTGGTGCCACATGGTTCATCACTCTTAGAGAACCATAGAAATGTTTACTTTTTTCCGTGTTTCTTTCCTTTGAATGTCAAAATGGCCAGTTTTGTCTTTTATTCTCCATTTTATTAGCTGTAAGTGCTGCCTTTGAAGTGCTTTTGTTCTTTGAAAGGAAACCTCACAAACACAGGTAATTCTCTCAATATGGGATTTTTGAGTGCAAGCAAGGCAGTAGATAAACTCAGATAAATCTGAAGGTAGCTAGTTGAGTTTTTCTGACTGATACCGATTACACCATAGCTAAGGAACTCAGGACGCACTTAATTTTTATTGCAAGGTTACTAGAAGCAAGCATGCATTCATTCTGCAAATAAAACTCGATGAATTTAAACATACTACAGATCGATTTAATGAACTATAAATTCACAAATATTTGACTTTTTTGCCAACAAAAAGCTTCACACTTGAGATTTATGAGTGAACTGACAGTTCACAGGGTCTGTCTGTTTCCCTTTTGTGTGTTAGAAAGTGACAACTTTGCACTTGACAAAGAATGATTTGTTTTCTCGCTTAGCCTGATGGAGAATTTGGTTACACTAATGTTAGTCTTGGGAAATATTATACTGAGTGGCTTCTGAATCCCTCCTTGCTGTGCTGACCACTGTCACAATGACTGAGAGACTATTGAGGGCTGAAGATATTTCTTTACAATGTCCTCAATACTCAGGTAAGGTCATGCTACTGTTTAGTCTCCCCCATCTTTTGTTTTTTTAAATTATTTATTTACCTATTTGGCTGTACTGGGTCTTAGTTCCAGCATGTGCGATCTAGTTCCCTGACCAGGGATCCAGCCCAGGCCTGCTGCATTGGGAGTATGGGCCCTTAGCCACTGGACCACCCGGGAGGACCCAAGTTTCCCTTTATTTCATCACTTCCTGCAAGTCAGCAGCAGGGGACAAGGTTGTCAGTTGTATGCTTGCCTCACCAGCTGTCCAAGACTGGGAAGAGGATAACAGTGTCCTACCATCCCAGCCAACTAGAGGAGAGATACTTCCAGCAGGATCTACCAGAGTAACTTAAGCCACTCTGAGTATTTAAAACATAGGAAACTCAATGCCGGTAATTGGTTATATGGACTTTCCTTGTGGCTCAGAGGTATAAGAATCTTCCTGCAATGCAGGAGACACAGCTTCAGTCTCTGGGTCTGGAAGATCTCCTGGAGAAGGAACTGGCAACCCACTCCAGTATTCTTGCCTGGGAAATCCCATGGAGAGAGGATCCGGGCAGGTTACAGCCCATGGGATCACAAAAGAGCCAGATAGGACTCATTGGTTACACAAGTGATGAAAGAGCTACGAAGCCTAAGAGGACAGTAAGGCAACCCAGACATGAGCAATAGCAAGAAGCCATTACTGTCCCCAGGCTGGGAGGGGCAAAGAGAAGGTGATACCTGAGCCCAGGGACAAGAATCACCAGTCAGAATCTGGAGCCAGAGAAGGCTGGCAAGAGGACCTGGAGCCATGGGGAAGATGCATACCCTACCTGAGCGGCCACCCAAAGCTTTTGTAAAGATCTGTTAGTAAACATTTTTGGCTCTGTGGGTCCTATATCTCTGTACAGAGGTCTATCTCTGTAAACTCTCAGGGTTGATTTTTTTTTTTATTATTCTTCTTTAGATATCTTCCCTCCTCCCCTACCCCCACCGTGTGATAAGGAAGTAAATGATTGCTCTGCTATGTAGGAGTTGCGAACTCCTGGAGGACAAAGAACCTGTGACAGGGTTTGTTTTCTGGCTTTTCCATCTGTCTGCTGAGTCTGCCTCTGAATTTAGTCTCGCTGAGGACTTGATGTTCTAGAAATGCTTGTGGCTCCCTGCATGCCCCAACATGTTGGAGTTTCCTTGAGTTCTGTACCAGATCACCTTCTTTTTCTCTTCCTCAACCCCTGACCCATGTTTGGTATTCGGTAATACTTATAGGATAAAGAGGGCACAATCAGACCTTCTTGTTTTTAGAACATGAAATTGTTGTTGCCTTCCTAAAGATGAGGAGTTATGAGGTCACGGAGAGAGTGTTAGACCTCACTCCCATTATACTGCTTGCTAGCTGTGTGATCTAGGCAAGTGGTTTTATCATTTTAGATTTCACATTTCTCATTGTGTAGGAGAATGATAATCGGAGTTGTTGTGAGAACTAGTTGAGGGACTGCTCCTAGCAAAGTGCCGGCTGGCATTGAAAAGATTCTTCTCTTTTTCAAGAATCTTGCTTTTCTGTTTAAAAAAGTCTCACTGTTTCTTGGACAAGTCTTGTGCCGTCCTGGGGCTCTACACGTCTTAGTGCTTCAACCCATATACCTAAGCAGCAGTAGAACCTGTTTTCCTCTAGGCATAAGGCTGAGTACCATGTGCTTTCCTGTCTCCACATCTGTGTTTCAGCACTTCCCTTATCTTCAATCTCTGTTGATCAAAAATGCACGCTTTGGGAACTTCCCTAGTGGTCCAATGGTTAAGATTCCAATGCAGGGAGTGCAGGTTTGATCCCTGGTCAGGGAACTGAGGTGCTTATACGGCATGGTCATAAATAAAAACATGAAATTGTCTTAAAAAAGCTAGAAACCATCAAAATAAAAATTCCAATTTGAAAAAAAAATACACCAAAAAAATGCATGTGTTCATCCCAGGTCTAGGTATGTTTCTCCGAGACTATGTTGGATTCACTTACAACAAACCAAACTTCCTACAGAAAAATATTAGAAAGCATGGAAAATGTTTTAAAACTCTGTTGTAAGGGATCAGATTGTTACTAAGGCAGTTAGGATTCAAGCAGTCAAGATGATAGAGAGCAGGGAATCCCATGGTTAAGGGTTCCCCTAATTTAGCATTCTACATTGTCTTGCCCTTGGAGGTCTTCCCTGATTTCTAAGTGGCCAGGTAGAGAGTAGAGAAGGTGAGAGAAATGTGCACCTAAGGGGGTGGGTGTGAGGTGAGAGGGTCTTCCCTGGTGGTGCTAATGGTAAAGTACCCACTTGCCAACACAGGAGACATTAAGAGACTTGGGTTCAATCCCTGGGTGGGGAAGATCCCTTGGAGGAGGGCATGGCAAACCACTCCAATATTCTTGCCTGGAGAATCCCATGCATAGAGCAGCCTGACAGGCCACAGTCCATAGCGTTGCAAAGAGTCGGACACGACTGAAGCGACTTAGCACGCACATACATGAGGGAAGAAGCACAGATGCTGGCAATCTTACAGCGCTGGTGCTGGGAAGACAGAAATGAGAAATCAGAGTCTGTCAAGGACTAACTGTCCAAATAAAAGCCAAAATCACAGGAGAAACTGAATGGTGCTTGGGAATATCTTGACTTTGGGGTGAATCTTTGAAGGAGCTTCTAAATTTAATTGGGTATGTTTATATACTAGAGAAGGCAATGGCAACCCACTCTAGTACTCTTGCCTGGAAAATGCCATGGATGGAGGAGCCTGGTAGGCTGCCGTTCATGTGGTCACTAAGAGTCAGACACGACTGAGTGACTTCACTTTCACTTTTCACTTTCATACTTTGGAGAAGGAAATGGCAACCCGCTCCAGTGTTCTTGCCTGGGGGATGGGGGAGCCTGGTGGGCTGCCATCCATGGGGTCGCACAGAGTTGGACACGACTGAAGCGGCTTAGCAGCATATTCTGTTCCAGAATGGACTTAAAACAAGAAGACCTATAATTCTGTAGGATCTAAATTTGGTGATACATTCAAACCAGGCTCTACCAGGCTCCTCCCTCCATGGGATTCTCCAGACAAGAGTAGTGGAGTGGGTTGCCATTTCCTTCTCCAGATACAGTCAAAAGAATCAGATAAGTATTTTGATAACTGTTGCCTTATAATAAAATATTTATCAAATATAGAAGCAAAAATAAAGTATCCTTAGGCACATCTGAGATGAATTTTTATAAATTTAATAAAAAATAAAATGTCCTCTATTTGGCAGATTTTGTTTTGAGTTTTCAAGGAACCTCAGAACTTGTAGAAAAGTATTTTTAAATTAAATATATAATGATCTACTGGAAGAGTCAGTTAAAGCCATTATCAATTTATTAACCTTAAAATACTACTTTGAAGTTTTCAGACAATTTTCTGAAAAAATTCAAAGTAAAATCATGTAAAACAAAATGTTCAGTAGCATATTTCATGTCACCAGGATTAGGCCCACATGCATATTCCAAGAATATCCTGTTCAGTTTTTTAAGGTTCGTATTAAAGAAGCAAACAATTGCTTAATGGACACAGGTGAATGCTGTTTTTGAAATGAACTTAAATATAGTTTAAAAATTAATCTATTTTATAGATCCAGTAATGTGATGAGACCAATTTGTTGAATAATCAATAAGCATTAAAAAATAATCAGACTCACTTTCCCCAAGAAGGCCTCTGTGGTCATTAGGCTCAGAAGTGTCCTTGACTGACTCTGAGCTCCCTAACATTATCCACAGGGGAAGGCCGAAGCTTCTCATCTCACAGTCCCCTTAATTCTAACCACTCGTGGACACTGAATCTCCATAGGAAGGGGATTTAAGTTCCTAGTTCTTAGAGAGACTCTGTACTTAACTTTATTTTAATTTTTCACCTTGAGATCAGGAAGCTAGTAATTCTTACTAATATCTCAGAAATCACCCATCAACAGATTGGTTGGTCCCAGAGGAGAAAACATATTCCACTTTTCTTGCCTGGACTCTGGGCTATTACTTCAGATGTTAGTCTTATGTTTTTCAAGTATACCACTTTTGTGGCTGCCCTTAGTCGTTAAGTTGTGTTCAACTCTTTGAGACCCCATAGGCTATGGCAAGCCAGGCTCCTCTGTCCGTAGCATTTTCCAGGCCTGAATACCGGAGTGGGTTCTTTACCGCTTGAGCCACCAGGAAAGCCCCAGTTATATCACTCAGATAACCAGAAAGGGTAAAACACAAAATAAATTGACTAGGAAATAAAAAAGAATGCAATATACAATGAAAACAGATAGGATAAAACAAAATTGAATAATGATAAGGTCCTAAAAAGAAGCAAGATAAAGCAGTAATAAGTAATAATTAAAAAAGATAGATCAAGGACAGTGAAAGTACAGTAAAGACTTAAAATGAAAGGAATAAAAGATTCAAAGAATAAATCAAGCTGAGCAGAGATGGAAGTAAGGACAGATTTAGGCTGATAAAAATGAAATCGATTTAAGATTGGATGTGGGCTTGGCAGTGCAGAGTTCTTTGTCTAACCCTGCCATGTAAAAACAATCTTGGCCTTACTGGCTAAGTCAGACCAGTAAATTCTAGGGGCCTCGAGAATTCTGTGGAAAGAACTCTTGGGCAGAGGGCCCCCAGGGCTGCAAGCTGAATGCCAGAATGCAGCTTAAATCTATGAAGCAAACCCTTTCCTTAGGGTTCCTAATTAACCATATAGGTCACAGATTAGGATGTGGTTGGTAGATGTTTTCTACAGTTCATGGGGTTGCAGAATCAGACTCGACTGAGTGACTGAGCACACAGGCGTGGTTCCTAAGAAAAACCATCTAGTTCAATCACCTGTCTATAAATGTGTGAACTAAGGCCTACGGCAAAGAAAGAGGTGTAATTCCAATGATGAGGGTGGAGGCATAGGGAATCTTTCCCAGCCACACTATTTGGTTACAAGGCCTATCCAATTAAAGATCCTACTCTCAGCACCTTCCTAAATTACCCTCTTCCTTGTACCTGAAATTTAGAAATTGACACAAGTGGGTTTGCTGAACTGCACAGCTGAGATGGGTCCCAGAACAGGGGTTTCCCATTAAGGACACAGAAAGCCCTGCTGGCTTGGGATGAGTCAAGGCTGATACAGTGGCGAGGTCAGTCCTGCAGAGCTAGGGCTGGGCTGGGTTTGCTGGAGAAGATGGAGACACTTCCAGTGGGGGAAGAAAGATGTAGAGCCAAGCAAGATCACGGGCAGACCCCAGCTCCACTCAGCCTCTCTTGCTGGTGCTTGGGGGTCTGCACGGCTCCCTCTGTAGTAGAGGCCACAAGCACAGAGCTGGCGGGGTGGGTCTGGGCATCAACGGTAAGACCCAAAGGGCCTGCAGGCTTCTTCAGAGTTGTACCAGCTCTGGAGTGAGGGACTGAATTCCTCCCTTTTACTGCTGTAACACATTACCATAGGCTTGGTGGCTTAAAGCAAAACAAATTTGTTACTTTATGGAACTTCCCTGGTAGCTCAGCTGGTAAAGAATCTGCCTAAAATGAAGGAGATCCCAGTTCCATTCCTGGGTAGGGAGGATCCCCTGGAGAAGGGAATGGGTACCCACTCCAATATTCTGGCTTGGAGAATTCCGTGGACTTATACAGGTCTAGAGGTCAGAAGTCTGAAATGAGTCATGGGCTAAAGTCAAGGTGTTGGGCGGGGGGCGGTGAGTTTCTTCTGGAGATACTGGGGGAGGATAACTTCCTTGCTTTTTCTAGCTTCTAGGGACTTCCTGTGTTTCTTGGTGCCTGGCTCCATTCTCCATCTTCAAACCTCCCTCCAGACCTTGCACCTCCTTCCCCTTTCTCTCTCCTAGCTCTGCTCTCTACTTTAACCCTCTGGCCTTTCTTACAAAGACCTTTAATGTTAGATAGGGCCCACTTGGATCATCCAGGATAATCTCCCCATCTCAAAATCTTTCATTTAATCACATCTGCAAAGTTCTCTTTGCCAAGTAAGGTAACACATTCACAGACTAAGGGAGATTAACACATGGCACCTTTGAGGGGCTTTTATTTACCTTACCATCAGAGCGTTCATCCCATGTCATTTCAGCAGGTGGCACAGTGTCCTGGAGAACCACCAATACTGAAGATGTGTGTTTTTCAGCTCCTGGTCCTCACCATTATTTTGGTGGGAGCTGAAGGCAGACACTGCCTGATATCTTCATTAAATGATGAGTGATGGAGCTAGCTGCTTTAGAGCCAGCTTGCAGCTCCATTTTCTGTGAATTCTCAGAAGCTTAGGCCTCTGGCTGCTTAGTAAGAAGGGCACTGAGGGGTGGGTGTAAACGTCTTAGTATCAAACAAATTTATTGAAAATAAAAGCATTCTCAGTCCTCAGGGATACTGGATGCTAGACTGGGCAGCTGAACTTCATTGGTCAAACCTCCTGCCTTCAATCTTTCCCAGCATCAGGGGCTTTTCTAATGAGCCAGTTCTTCGCATCAGGTGGCCAAAGTATTGGGAGTTTCAGCTTCAACATCGGTCCTTCCAGTGAATACTCAGGACTGATTTCCTTTAGGATTGACTGGTTGGATCTCCTTGCACTCCATGGGTACATAACTATTGACTAAGTCCCTTTTTGCTAGCCTGCCAGCACTTCTCACTTTTTTTTTTAGATTTTATTAAATTTGGAGCCGTCTACTCTAATCTCTTTCTCCTCTGTATTAAGTCCAGATAGTTCTTAGGTAGCATTTAAGATCAAATAAAAAAGAAAAAAAAACCTTTCCATTCTGATTCTGTTAAGGGTTATGTTTTCTTAATTTTTTTCCTTCAAAATAAGTTTTATAAGCCCTATTAAATATAACACATGCTGGTTTCATTTGCTGTGATTCTACAGAGATTTCCTGACAAGACAACACAGAAAAGGCATTAAAATTGAAATTTGGCCTATATTTTTTCTAAACCCAAATATCATGAAAAAGTCCTCTTCCATAAAGATAGGATGTGACAATGGTAAAATGATTATTTTTAGGCTATCAAATTATAACCAGTTATAGAAGCAGAAGGTAAACTTACAAAAAGAAAACTTAAAACTACATTTTCCTCCTTTTTCTCCTGCCCTTTCTTCCCCATTCTGTCATCCTCTTCATCCTCATCTTCATTCTTCCCTGATGAGCACTGATGACCATACAGTAGCCTACACACCCTTCTCTGCTTAGAATTTCCAAAATAAAAAATCAGGGAGTACTTAAAGGATGCATTTATAAAGAATCTAATGATAGAAACTGTTCAAAACTTTTCCAAATAAGATTTATCTTCTGATTCAGTCCAGATTCTTTTTCAAAGTGGTTGGATCAAAGTTAGGACCTCTTTAAATGAAATATTAAAAAGCAAAATCCTGAGAATTTAACAATGCTAGAACCTGCTGTTTTTTGTCTTTCCATTAGTCCCACGGCCAAAAGAAGACAGATGTATTGAACATGTAAATGTGCTTTGAGAGAGAGAGTTTATGCCTATTCATTGTTTTTTAAATTAGTAGACATTTTATAGAGTTCTAAGTTCACAGCACAATGGAGTGGATGAACCAACATAGACTCATCATTGTCACCCAAAGTCTGTAGTTTACATTACAGTTCACTCTATCATGGCATCTGGTCCCATCACTTCATGGCAAATAGATGGGGAAACAATAGAAAGAGTGTCAGACTTTATTTTTCAGGGGCTCAAAAATCACTGCAGACAGTGATTGCAGCCAAGAAATTAAAGGACACTTGTTCCTTGGAAGGAAAGTTATGACCAACCTAGACAGCATATTAAAAAGCAGAGACATTATTTGCCGATAAAGGGCTGTCTAGTCAAAGCTATGGTTTTCCAGTAGTCTTGTATGGATATGAGAGTTGGACCATAAAGAAAACTGAGTACTGAGGAATTGATGCTTTTGAACTGTGGTTTTGGAGAAGACTCATGAGAATCTCTTGGACTGCAAGGAGATCAAACCAGTCAATCCTAAAGGAAATCAGTCCTGAATATTCATTGGAAGGACTGATGCTGAAGCTGAATACTTTGGCCACCTGATGTGAAGAACTGACTCATTGGAAAAGCCCCTGATGCTGGGAAAGATTGAAGGCAGGAGGTGAAGGGGATGGCAGAGGATGAAATGGTTGGATGGCATCACTGACTTGATGGACATGAGTGTGAGCAAGTTCTGGGAGTCGGTGATGGACAGGGGAGAGTGGTGTGCTGCAGTCCATGGGGTCCTAAAGTGTTGGACATAACTGAACCACTGAATTGAACTTGATGTTGTACATTCTGTGTGTTTTGACAAACATAATGTGTATCACCCACTATAGTATCATTCAGAAAACTTCCACTACTCTAAAAATCTTCTTCCAGAAATACCTTCATAGACTCACTCAGAAATACTCTTACCAGTTACCTCATATCTTATAGCTCCATTAAGTTGACATGTGAATTTAAGTATCATGAAAATATTTGCTTTAAATATTTATTTGTATTTTAAAAGCATTAAGAAAGAAAACTTGGATTTTAATTTACTCATTTTCTTTTTGCTATTGGATGTTTCTTTGCTCATTCTTAAAGAACCGTGTATTCCTGTGCAATCAAATCTGTTTAGTCTGAAGAGCTTATTGTTTTAATAGTACTTCTTTTAGTGTAGATTTGCCAGCAATCAATTCTCTTAGTTAATTTTATAAAAAAGTGGTTGTTTTCACTTTCATTCTTGAATATATTCATTGGATATAGAATTCTAGATTGTCAGTTTTATTTCAGCAATTCAAAAATATTGTTCTACTGTTTTTTGGTCCCCATAATTTTTGATAAGACATTCATGGTTATTTGCATTTTTGTTTCTCTTTGTGTATTATATTTTTCTCTTAAATGATTACTGCAATAAAGTTAGTGAACACTCATCATCTTGTGTAGATGTTAAAAAAATAGAAAAAAATTTTTTTTCTTGTGATAACTCTTAGAATTTACTTTCTTAACAACTTTCATATATAATGTATGGCAGTGTTAATTGTATTTATTTTTTGTACATTAGGTCCCTAGTATTTATTTATCTTAAAATTGGAAGTTTGTAATTTTTTGGTTGCCTTCATCTGATTGCCCCTCACTCCAACCTGGGTTGACTTTGGTGTTTATCTTTTGCTTTCAGAATGGCTCACAATTTTCTGATTCCTCATATTTTGAGTAACTTTGGGTTGTATCTGCACATTATGGATTCCCACGTCAGGACTCAGCGCACCGTTTTAGACCTCCAAAGAGTGTTGATAATTTTTGTTCTAGTATGCAACTAATTTAGTTAAACTCAGACTGGAAAGTCTGTGTAACTGGTGGAAGTTAAAATCTCAAATTAGTTCTGTTAGTTTCAGATGAATTATTTGAGTGTATCCAGCATATATGATTTGGAGTTCTTACCCATAATTTATGAGTAAAGAATCAGCCTGCAATGCAAGAGACACAGGAGGCACATGAGATGTGCGTTTGATCCCTGGGTCAGGAAGATCCCCTGGAGGAGTAAAATGGCAACCTACTCAATATTCTTGTCTGAAAAATTCCATGGACAGAGGAGCCTGGCAGGCTACAGTCCAAAGGATCACAAAGAGTTGGGCAGTAAGAAGCTCACACACTCTTCTTTATTTCTCCCATCTGAAGTTGCTCCTCACTTTCTCAGGTCCTCAAATGAGCAGGCGGGAGGGCTTCCTATCAGGGGGTTAGTCATTCTGCATCATGGCATGACTGTAGCTTGTGACAGCCCAAAGGAGTAAAAATGGAAAAAACTCATCCTACTCTGGTCCTTTATCCCAAATTTTGATATCCCTTCCCAATTTTTCTGTTTTGTTTATGTTGCAGACACCTCAGGTAGCTTTCCTGTTTTCCTCCTATCTTTTTCCCAGTGCTTATGGTCATCTGTTGGAGAATTATTTTGTTAGGGACTTTTTCCATCACAAAAAATGGCTCTTCCCTCCATTTTGACTACATTAACATTTTTTTTCCCCCTCAGTTCAGTTCAGTTCATTTCAGTCACTCAGTTGTGTCTGACTCTTTGTGACCCTATGAATTGCAGCAACCAGGCCTCCCTGTCCAGCACCAACTCTCGGAGTTCACTCAGACTCATGTCCACTGAGTCAGTGATGCCATCCAGCCATCTCATCCTCTGCTGTCCCCTTCTCCTGCTGCCCCCAATCCCTCTCAGCATCAGAGTTTTTTCCAATGAGTCAACTGTTTGCATGAGGTGGCCAAAGTATTGGAGTTTCAGCTTCAGCATCATTCCCTCCAAAGAAATCCCAGGGGTGATCTCCTTTAGAATGGACTGATTGGATCTCCTTGCAGTCCAAGGGACTCTCAAGAGTCTTCTCAACACCACAGTTCAAAAGCATCAATTCTTCGGTGCTCAGCTTTCTTCACAGTCCAACTCTCACATCCATACATGACCAATGGAAAAACCCTAGCCTTGACTAGATGGACCTTTATTTACTAAATCATATAGCAGATTCTGGGAACACCAAGAGGTACAAAGTTTAGGCATTGAAATATGGACTTTAGAGTAGAAAGACTGAGTTTCTACAGTGGTTCTCCACCTTAGTCATCCAGTTGGGCAAGATATTTAGCATTTATTTCTTTGTCTGTCAAGGAATAATCAAAAAAATATAATGTGGAATGCTAGGCCATGCTTTTCACATGAGAGGTACTCAGGTTATGTTAGTTTCTCTCACTTGTGTAGCCCCACCAAGTAAGGAAGATTACATAAATGAGGTAAGTATAATGCAAAGAAATAGATTTTAACACAAGGTTATACAGAAGAGCAATGGAGAAGGACCATCTCCCACAAAAGGAAAAGAATTGGGAGAACTTATGGAGAAAGTGAAGAGGAGCTAAAAGGCCTCTTGATGAAAGTGAAAGAGGAGAGTGAAAAAGTTGGCTTAAAGCTCAACATTCAGAAAACGAAGATCATGGCATCTGGTCCCATCACTTCATGGGAAATAGATGGGGAAACAGTGGAAACAGTGACAGTACTTTGGCCACCTCATGCGAAGAGTTGACTCATTGGAAAAGACTCTGATGCTGGGAGGGATTGGGGGCAGGAGGAGAAGGGGACGACCGAGGATGAGATGGCTGGATGGCATCACTGACTCGATGGATGTGAGTCTGAGTGAACTCCGAGAGATGGTGATGAACAGGGAGGCCTGGCGTGCTGCGATTCATGGGGTCGCAAAGAGTCGGACACGACTGAGCGACTGAACTGACTGACTGACTGACTGATGGAGAAGATATGTCCAAGCTGAGCCTTAGAGGATAAGTAGAAAGGACAGACTCAAAAGCACATATTTGGGAGATGAAATTGTTACAGGGAGGGTATAGGATTCATAAGTGGTGGCCTAGGAAGTTGAAAATGTGGCTTGGTTGTTCATTTAGGATTTGGGACTTCATTTAGATGTAATAAAGAATCATCAGATAATTTAAAAATAGGGAGTTGGGACTTAACTGTTATTTTGGGAAGGTGATTTTGTCACAATGGAAATAGTGGGTGATATGTTTAGAGAAAAGGATATTAGTTAGGAATTTCATATAGTATCAATAGCTATCATATACTGAGCATTAAGTATAGTATATTAATATAAGTATTATGTATTTGTACTATTATAAGTATTCAGCTTTCTAAATAGTGGTATCAATCATAAAGATTGAAATGATGGGCTAGTTTTCAAACATAATTTCACTTGTTTTTTGCATGGTGTCTAATCTTCACGATAACGTCTAGAGTTAAATGTTACAATCTTAACATGGTTTCATAAGTGAGGAAATTTAGGTTCAGAAAACCTGAGTAACTTGCCCAAGATCACACAACCAATAAGAAACCAGGGCAGAGAACTGAGTCCAGTTCTGACTGAAACCAGTAGTTTAGGTGAGAAATGACAAGGGCATGAATCAGGACTGACGACTGAACTGAACTGAACCGAAGGACAAAATCTTTCTTTGTTTCCTGAATGAGGTTTGGTTTTGTTAGTCTCAGAATCATTCTTCCATCCTTCCTTCAATTCATAATGCCACAGAATTAAGCTACTGCTATTTAGGAATAATTGCTTAAGAACCACCATTGAAAAAGATGCCAATTATGAGAATTCTCACTTTTCCACTTCCTTCTCCAGAGGAAACCTCTGGCAACAATTTAGATGTATCTTTTTAGTCTGTGTATATATTCACACACATATACACACGTAATACATGTATTGTTTATATATATGCAGACAATGGTTGCTAAGCAGAGCTCATAGATCTGATTGTGCTGCTGCTGCTGCTAAGTCACTTCAGTCGTGTCTGACTCTGTGCGACCCTATAGATGGCAGCCCATCAGGCTCCACCGTCCCTGGGATTCTCCAGGCAATAACACTGGAGTGGGTTGCCATTTCCTTCTCCAATGCATGAAAGTGAAAAGTGAAAGTGAAGTTGCTCAGTCATTTCCGACTCTTAGCGACCCCATGGACTGCAGCCTACCAGGCTCCTCCATCCATGGGATTTTCCAGGCAAGAGTACTGGAGTGGGGTGCCATTGCTTTCTATCTGATTATAGAGCAATGTTATTTTATTCCCAGTGGCCCTTCTGAGCCTTATCTGAGGAGATCTTCCCCTGCGCTGGAGGAGAACACATTTAGGTCTTGTCCCTTCTCTAGTCACTTCAAATCACAAAATATAATAGTGCACTAATTACCATGCTAAATTGCAAGTAATAATACACAAATCTGGCTTTGATATAGAGTTGAGGCTTCCTCCCTATTTAATTTTGACCTTGCTTCAGGAAAGGAAACATGGTAGTTTTTATCCATCTTTTCTTATCTAGAACTTCTGCTTGTCGTCTCCCATCTCAATAGCCTTGTTTTTCTGACTCCTCTGGGTAAGAATATCCATGTCCTCACTTCTGACTCATCATTTGATGGCACTATTCACAAAAGAATTCTGCCAGTCTGACAGACACAATATCTCATTGTTGTCCTAATTTCCAGTTTCCCAACTACTAGTGAGATAGAGTATCTTTGTATGCATATGCCAATCACATTTTTTCTTCTCTGAGATGCTTGTTTGTGTCTTTTTTTTTTTTGCAATTTATTTATTAATTGTTTTTTAAAATGATTTGTACTTTGTTATACTTTCCCTATATCATTTGTTAAATATTTTGCAAATATTTTCTATCAGTCTGCCATGTCTTTGTGTATGACAGTGTTTCTTATATAGAATTTAAAATTTTTTCAGAGGTCCAATAGTGAAGTCGCTCAGTCATGCCTGACTCTTTGTGACCCCATGGACAGCACCCTGCACCAAGCTCCTCCATCCATGGGATTTTCCAGGCAAGAGTACTGGAGTGGGTTGCCATTTCCTTCTCCAGAGAGGTCCAATAACTATATAAAAAAGATCTTCATGACCCAGAGGATCATGATGGTGTGATCACTCACCCAGAGCCAAACCTCCTGGAATGTGAAGTCAAGTGGGCCTTAGGAAGCATCACTATGAACAAAGCTAGTGGAGGTGACAGAATTCCAGTTGAGCTATTTCAAATTCTAAAAGATGATGCTGTGAAAGTGCTGCACTCAATATGCCAGCAAATCTGGAAAACTCAGCAATGGCCACAGGACTGGAAAAGGTCAGTTTTCATTTCAATCCCAAAGAAAGGCAATGCCAAAGAAAGTTCAAACTACTGCACAATTGCACTCATCTCACACACTAGCAAAGTAATACTCAAAATTCTCCAAGCCAGGCTTCAACAGTATGTAAACCAGGAAGTTCGGATGTTTAAGCTGGATTTAGAAAAGGCAGAGGATCCAGAGATCAAATTGCCAACATCTGTTGGATCATCAAAAAAGCAAGAGAGTTCCAGAAAAACATCTACTTCTGCTTTATTGACTATGCCAAAGCCTTTGACTTTGTGGATCACAACCAACTGTGGAAAATTCTTCAAGAGGTGGGAATACCAGACCACCTGACCTGCCTCTTGAGAAATCTGTATGCAGGTCAAGAAGGAACAGTTAGAACAGGACATGGAACAACAGACTGGTTCCAAATTGGGAAAGGAGTATATCAAGGCTGAATATTGTCACCCTGCTTATTTAACTAATACACAAAGTACATTATGTGAGATGCCAGGCTGGATGAAGGACAAACTGGAATCAAGATTGCTGGGAGAAATATCAATCACCTCAGATATGCAGATGACACCACGCTTACGGCAGAAAGTGAAGAGGAACTAAAGAGCCTCTTGATGAAAGTGAAAGAGGAGAGTGAAAAAGTTGGCTTAAAGCTCAACATTCAGAAAACTAAGATCATGGCACTTTGTCCCATCACTTCATGGCAGATAGATGGGGAAACAATGGAAACAATGAGAGACTATTTTGGGGGCTCCAAAATCACTGCAGATGATGACTGAAGCAATTGAATTAAGAGACACTTGCTCCTTGGGAGAAAACCTATGACCAACCTAGACGGCATATTAAAAAGCAGAGATTACTTTGCCAATAAAAGTTCATCTAATCAAAGCTATTGTTTTTCCACTAGTCATGTATGGATGTGAGAGTTGAACTATAAAGAAAGCTGAGTGCTGAAGATTTGATGCTTATGAACTGTGATGTTGAAGATTCTCGAGAGTCCCTTGGACTGCAAGGAGATCCAACCAGTCCATGCTAGAGGAAATCAGTCCTGTATATTCATTGGAAGGACTGATGCTGAAGCTGAAACTCCAATACTTTGGCCACCTGATGCGAAGAACTGACTCATTGGAAAAGACTCTGAAGCTGGGAAAGATTGAAGGCAGGAGGAGAAGGGGATGACAGAGGATGAGATGGTTGGATGGCATCATCAACTCTAAGGACATGAGTTTAAGCTCTGGGAGTTGGTGATGGACAGAGAAGCCAGGCATGCTGCAGTCCGTGGGTTCACAAAGAGTCGGACACGAATGAGTGACTGAAGTGAACTGAATCTTTCCTTTATCTTCCAGGTTTTTGTGTCTTGTCCAGGAAGGTCTTTACCTCTCCATGGTTATGAAATATTCTCCTGTAGTTCTTATTATATGTTCATATTTTGTATATTTATCTTAACTCTGTAATCTATCTGGAATTGATTTTGTATGTAAAATGAGATTGAGAGGGTGAAGATATCTAAATTTAATTCTTTCAAAATGGATGGCCAGTAGTTTTTAAATGCTGTTTACTGAAAGACCATCTTTTCCGCATTGTTATGAAACGCCACTTTTATCAAAAGTAAAATTATGGGTATATTTCTGAACTCTTATACCATGAAAGCGTCTTCTATTCTTGTGCCAGTACTGTGGTTTTCATTACTGTGATGCAGTTTACTTTGACATCTGATAGGGAAGAAGCCCCATTTCCTTCCCTTGCTCTGTTTTCAGTGTTCTTGGCTATTCTTTAACATTTTATCTGTACATGAATTTTGGAATTAACTTGTCACAGTTTTTAAATGATCCAGTTGGAATTATGGCTCTAATTTCATTTTATTATGAATTTATTGATTGGAACAGAACTGGCATTTTTATAATATTAAACTTTTACATCTAGCACCATGGTGTGTCTACAGTGTTCAGGTCTTTTAAAGCTATCTAAATCTTTCATGTTTATTTCTAGATTTATTTATACCTATATATTCTATTTTCCTTTTAAATGGTCTTCTCTAGTTGGTACTACCAGTCTTGTTTGGGCAATATTTTACTCATCTGAGAGGAACTAATTTGTTTGTGTTACATAAGATTCTGTCATTCTGAGCAATGTGGTAACATTGATTCTAAGTATTGGGTTGGCCAGTGAATTCGTTCAGGTTTTTCCTTAAGACGTTATGCAAAAACACAAGCAAATGCTTTGGCCAACATGGTAGAAGAAAACATGGTAAAGTCACGAAACGCAGGATTGCTCCCACCATTTATTATATATAATCATTTAAGGTTTTTTTTGGTTCCTGTTGTTAAATCCTATCTGTAAAATGGGAGCATTAATTTTAGCTACACATCTTTTCATTAAAACACTTGGCGGAAAGGTGAGTACACAGTTTTATGGTCTTAAACTCTGGAACTCAAATATACTTCAGATCAGATCAGATCAGATCAGTCGCTCAGTCGTGTCCGACTCTTTGCGACCCCATGAATCGCAGCACGCCAGGCCTCCCTGTTCACCACCATCTCCCGGAGTTCACTCAAACTCACGCCCATCGAGTCAGTGATGCCATCCAGCCATCTCATCCTCAGTCGTCCCCTTCTCTTCCTGCCCCCAATCCCTCCCAGCATCAGAGTCTTTTCCAATGAGTCAACTCTTCGCATGAGGTGGCCAAAGTACTGGAGTTTCAGCTTTAGCATCCTTCCTTCCAAAGAAATCCCAGGGTTGATCTCCTTCAGAATGGACTGGTTGGATCTCCTTGCAGTCCAAGGGACTCTCAAGAGTCTTCTCCAACACCACAGTTCAAAAGCATCAATTCTTCGGCGCTCAGCCTTCTTCACAGTCCAACTCTCACATCCATACATGACCACAGGAAAAACCACAGCCTTGACTAGATGGACGTTAGTCGGCAAAGTAATGTTTCTGCTTTTGAAATATACTTGCATGTTACAATCTCCTTGTAAGTTAAAGAAAAGTAAAACTATGTCAGAAACTTATTCAAAAGTTCATTAGAACCACTGCATAGGTACATTATGAGAGCTTCAGGCTGTGTAACAGCAACGAGCATCTTCTAGATTCTAGTCAAAGCACTAAGCACTTTACATGAAAGTGAAAGTCACTCAGTTGAGTCTGACTCTTTGCAAGCCCATGGGATTCTCCAGGCCAGAATACTGGAGTGGGTAGCCTTTCCCTTCTCCGGGGATCTTCCTGATCCAGGGATTGAACCCAGGTCTCCCACATTGCTGGTGGATTCTTTATCAACTGAGCTCTCAGAAAAGCCCAGCATTTTACATATGTTGTTTAAATCTGCAAGGCAAGTATTATCTACATTTCAAAGATTCCTTCCTTCTTTCCTTTAGCTACACATAGAGTCATTATAAGTATCCGGTGAGATATTATTTGGGAATATGAATTATATGAATGTAAAAGATTATCGGTAGATAATCTTCATTTCAAAAGATTCCTTCCTTCTTTCCTTCCTTTCAAACTTACTGAACAGTTACAAGAATAGTAAAAAGAATATGTCATCTTAACTCAGATGCTCCAAAAGTTAACATTTTACTATATTTACCTTGTCATTTTCCTATATGTATTTAATTTTTAATATTGTATTATCATTTCTCAAACATTGGAGGATAATTTGAAGATAAAATTCCTTCTTACTCTTAAATGCTTCAAGGACCCTCTCCTACAGAACTATGAGGCATCTATTAGAATCAAATAACATTGATCTAATATTACTATTGAAACCCAGACCCCATTTAAATTTTGCCCATGGCTCTGTTATTGCTGCAGATTTGGGTGTTGAAGGGACAGGCCATGATTTTCTCAAAGTAACAAGCCTGAGAACAAGAAGAGAACTTTAAAGATTTTCTCCAGTTTTTCTTCTCACTGCTTTTCAGACCATCTTTGGCCCCAGGCTGCACTGCGTCTATCTGCATCTTCTACAACCCAGCCAAGACAGTCGTCATGCTTTACAGGGTTTCTCACATTTTCTTGATGAGTTTGGGAATCCATATTTCCTTTTTATGTCTATGGTTTTATCTGGTTTAACACTTGGCAGGGAGGCAGCACCAACACTTGCTGGTTTTCTATTCAGACAAAAAACTTGCAAAAACTTTTCACCGTAGTCAAGTGGCTACTATTTTTGCTTTATACCATCTGGATTTTCAATGCAGATTGTATGTGCCATTTCTTAGGTTTATTTTCAATATTTTATTCTTTTTAAAAAATGAAGGTCGTGTATCCATCTGTCCACCTGTAATTTATGTTTGTGGATGGATTAGGATAGGGAGATCTCTATTTTTATTTTTCCAGAAAAATAGTCAGTTGTTTTAATCATCACTTAAGATATTCATCCTTTTATTTCAGAATTGAGCTGTCATTTTATCATACAATAAATTCTTTCACATAGTAGGTTTTATTTTTGGGTTCTCTATTCCATTTCACTGGTCTGTTTGGCTATTTCAGTACCAATGATGTAATAAATAAAATAGCTTTGTGTTAATCTTTTTTCTTATTTGTGACTTAGCTGAATTTATTCTCCGGACAATCTTATTATCAAAGATGAGTCTCATATCCAGAGTCACTAATGTTGACTGTGGCTCCCTATTTTAATTTAGAAATACTTGCTAAATCATATTTTTATATGCCAAAAGTAAAATTCATGTTGATGTATGGCAAAACCAATGCAATATTGTAAAGTAATTAACCTCCAATTAAAATAAATAAATTTATATTAAACAAACAAAAAATAAAATTCGCCAATAATAATTAGCTTTTGCTGAGCCTGGGTCATCTGGTTTGGTTGACTTGTTGATAGGCAAATTGTACCTTTTTTTGTCTTTCTTTTTAAATGCTACATTGTTTTTCAAAGTTAATTTAAAAGGCTACATTATTAATGGTTGCTGCTAAGGAAAAGAAGGTGGTATCTTAGATTGTCTTATTTAAGAGGTTTGCCAGTTGGATTCTGGTTCAGTTTCTTCAGCAGATAATCCCAGTGGGGGATTACCTTGGTGATGATGTCACAGGAAGTCTTCTTCAAACTTGAGATCAGTTTTTCCTTTACTTCTGTTAAAGAGGATACATCACCAATGCTTCAGTTGTATCTAAGAAAGAGTGCAGAACTTTCCAGGAATCGTTAAGTGCCAACTTTCACAAGGGTTTCATTTTAATGCTGATTGAACCCCACATTTCAAAGACACTGCCTAAAATTTGAAAGCAAATTGTATGGGAGATAAACAGAAACCACTAAACAAGGTTTCTTGGCATATGCATATTTATATTCATTGCCTCCTGTTTCCCATCTGGCCTTGACCCATCACTGGTCCAAGAATTAAGTCTCTACGTATGTCTTAACTCTGTAAACAATTAGGACTGCAATTTTGTCCAAGCATATTAAAAAGGAAATGCTTGATTTATGTCTTAAAATAAAACCACATATCTATATGAATTTCATCTTCTGTACCCTACTTCCTCACATCTAATTCCTTTTCAAGAAATAAGTTTCTCTATACTGACTTAACCTAGAAAAACTCGGGTGGTAAGATCTGTAATTTTGCATAAATGTATTGAAAGAGAAATCTTGTGATTTATATTTTTAAAATATACAGTGAACACTAAGCAGCTGGGTCAGCACATTAATATTTCTTGGAGAAAAACCATAGCAATATTTGAGCTCATCAAGCATCATTGACAGTGATATTTTCTGTATGCTTTCCAGGAAATGCAAAGCTTAGTTCAGTGCCACTACTTACATCATATATAAATAAGCCAAAACCACCCCTTTTGCACTCGTTGTAAATGCTTTCTCATTATATTGATTTCAGCAATTTGACTTTTATAGCCAGTATCCTTCAGCCACATCACAGGATGACTTTTGGAAATGCCACTTTCTCCAAAAAATAAAAGGAAAGGAAAAATTTCCTCTTTTCTATCTACTGAGTGTGAAATTTGGATTATTTTCAAAAGAAAAAGGTTTGTATCCCAAAGTGATACTTTGCTTGTGTCACCTGGGGCCCCTGTATACTGTGTTTTATGAGTGTAACAATGTCCAGGAAAAAAAACCTGAATAATTAGTTATGCAGAAAACCCTTGTATTACAGCTGTGGTAAATGTTTCCAAGGAAATGTTCAACTTATAAGGACAATGTATGGTAGACAAGAGGCTAAGGCTTCTTGGGACCGACAGACGGTAGTAGTTGCTGACCTCTGCTAATGTAGATAGGGTAAGGAGACCCTCTCTGTGATACTTTTTTGCTACTGGTGTACCAGAGGAAAATAAAGGAAATCAGTGAGTGAGGAGAGTGAAACAAGTGCAGATGCTGTCTGACTATCAAAAGTCAGGAAGGGTTGCAACACTTCTTCTGGACCACGTGATCCAAACACTGTTGTTTAAAGTTGGATCCATGAACCACCTACCACCAGTTACCTGGGATGTTTGTCAAATATCAACACTCCAAGACGTGGGCCTACTGAATCCAAATGGGTGTGTATTGGGAGTCAGCATTCTAAACAAGCTTCCCAGTGATTTTTACATGCTCCATGATTTGAGAACTTTAGCACTCATGTCTATTAGACCCTCAAATGACCTTTGCATCCTTTCACTTTTGTCTCTGAATCAATTCTGGGATAACTTCACAGAAAAAAGAGAGTAAAGCCTTTGGTAGGATAACTGGAAGCAGCAAGGAGCCAACCTAATTCTACATGAAATTAAAATCTTCACAGTATG
Source organism: Cephalophus harveyi (assembly GCA_006410635.1). Classification (NCBI taxonomy): domain Eukaryota; kingdom Metazoa; phylum Chordata; class Mammalia; order Artiodactyla; family Bovidae; genus Cephalophus; species Cephalophus harveyi. The sequence continues at coordinate 309,176 of SJYT01054406.1, forward strand.
GAAAAATAGAAAGAGACCTGAATGGGAAACCAAAATTCATGTGTGAACTCTGGGTCTGTCACTGACTTTGTATGATCGTGGAAAGTGATTTCTCCTCTTGCATTCTATTTGCTTGTTAATAAGATGATCAGAATTTCCCCGACTTCAGTCAGTGAAGTATCCCCCTGAAAAGAGTGTCACATATACTATTAGAAATAGCTTTCTTCTAATGGTTATTAAGTTTAATTAGAAAAAGGAACTTTACACCATTATCATAAACAGAAGTCCAATTATCACTATAATTAGAAAGTCATAAGTATAAAATATATAGCAAAAATTAAAAAGTCTATCCCAGAAGCTCTAAAATAATCAAATCTACTTTAATATTATTGTTACCATACTTGGGGAAGCAGTTAATTAAATGCTATTTAAGAGCATTTTTTGCTTTATAAATCTAAGTACTTACTGGAGTATCAGCAAATGGTTATTTCATTATTTCTGAGAGGAAAAAAAAATGTTTACACTTGAGAAGACAGTTCTGAAAAATCATCCTTGAGTGATTATAAGACAAAATATGGCATTTAATGC
>SJYT01054406.1:309785-355735 GCA_006410635.1 Cephalophus harveyi
TTTAATATTATTGTTACCATACTTGGGGAAGCAGTTAATTAAATGCTATTTAAGAGCATTTTTTGCTTTATAAATCTAAGTACTTACTGGAGTATCAGCAAATGGTTATTTCATTATTTCTGAGAGGAAAAAAAAATGTTTACACTTGAGAAGACAGTTCTGAAAAATCATCCTTGAGTGATTATAAGACAAAATATGGCATTTAATGCTACTCAAATATTTAATTAAATGTTTATATTAAGTATACAGCATTTAAGCAAGAAATATTTTCCTTAATAGCATTTGCTAGCTCCATCTGTTTCTTTTTTCAAATTATTCAAACTAGATTGGAATTATAAAAAATAGTAGTTTTAGCAGGTTTAAACTTCCAAATCTATTCACAGAATGCTTTGTGTATCATTTTTTCAACTTTACTAAGATGTAAGTGACATATAACGTGTAAGTTTAAGTTGTATAACCTAACAGAAGCAGCAGATATTAAGAAGAGGTGGCAAGAATACACAGAACTATACAAAAAAGATCTTCATGACCCATATAATCACGATGGTGTGATCACTCATCTAGAGCCAGACATCCTGGAATGCAAAGTCAAGTGGGCCTTAGGAAGCATCACTATGAACAAAGCTAGTGGAGATGATGGAATTCCACTTGAGCTATTTCAAATTCTAAAAGATGATGCTGTGAAAGTGCTGCACTCAATATGCCAGCAAATCTGGAAAACTCAGCAGTGGCCACAGGACTGAAAAAGGTCAGTTTTCATTCTAATCCCAATGAAAGGCAATGCCAAAAAATGCTCAATTGCACTCATCTCACACCCTAGCAAAGTAATGCTCAAAATTCTCCAAGCTGGGCTTCAACAGTACGTGAACCATGAACTTCCAGATGTTCAAGCTGGATATAGAAAAGGCAGAGGATCCAGAGATCAAATTGCCAACATCTGTTGGATCATCAAAAAAGCGAGAGAGTTCCAGAAAAACATCTGTTTTATTGACTATGCCAAAGTCTTTGACTGTGTGGATCAAAACCAACTGTGGAAAATTCTTCAAGAGATGGGAATACCAGACCACCTGACCTGCCTCTTGAGAAATCTGTATGTAGGTCAAGAAGGAACAGTTAGAACAGGACATGGAACAGCAAACTGGTTCCAAATCAGGAAAGGAGTACATCAAGGCTGAATATTTTCACCCTGGTTATTTAACTAATATGCAGACTACATCATGCAAGATGCCAGGCTGGATGAAGCATGAATTGGAATCAAGATTGCCAGGAGAAATATCAATAACCTCAGATATGCAGATGACACCACCCTTGTGGCAGAAAGTGAAGAGGAACTAGAGTCTCTTGATGAAAATGAAAGAGGAGAGTGAAAAAGTTGGCTTAAAGCTCAACATTAAGAAAACTAAGATCATGGCATTTGGTCCCATCACTTCATGGCAGATACGTGGGGAAACAATGGAAACAGTGAGAGGCCTTATTTTGGGGGCTCCAAAATCACTGCAGGTGGTGACTGCAGCCATGAAATTAAAAGATGCTTGCTCCTTGGAAGAAAACCTATGACCAATCTAGACAACTTATTAGAAAGCAGAGATATTACTTTGCCAACAAAGGTCCATCTAGTCAAAGCTATGTTTTTTCCAATAGTCATGTATGGATGTGAGAGTTAGACTATAAAGAAAGCTGAGCACCAAAGAATTGATGCTTTTGAACTGGTATTGGAGAAGACTCTTGAGAGTCCTTTGGACTACAAGGAGATCCAACCAGTCCATCCTAAAGGAAGTCAGTCCTGAATATTCATTGGAAGGACTGATGCTGAAGCTGAAACTCCAATACTTTGGTCACCTGATGCGAAGAACTGACTCATTGGAAAAGACCCTGATGCTGGGAAAGATTGAAGGCAGGAGGAGAAGAGGACGACAGAAGATGAGATGCTTGGATAGCATCACCGACTTGATGGACATTAGTTTGAGTAAGCTCTGGGAGTTGGTGATGGATATGGAAGTCTGGCTTGCTGTAGTCCATGGGTTTGCAAAGAGTTGGAGCCCCTCCAAATAAAGTCTCTCATTGTTTCCCCATCTATTTCCCATGCAGTGATGGGACCAGATGTCATGATCTTAGTTTTCTGAATGTATAAAGACCAATGTACTTGTCAATTATAAAATAGGTTTTCCTTCCCTGGCACTGGTCCTGTGGAAGTTTCTGCTCTGATAAGTTGTGATTCTCTGTATTTGCTTGTTTGTCTCTAGAGTTTTGGGGCAGTAGTTTGCCCTGTGATCTTACTTGTTTGACAGATCTAGGTAGTGTTATTGGTTTTTCAGTTTGTTCAGCTTTTACTTGTTAGGATGGAGCAAGGACATTGAAGTTCCTTGCATGCTGGTCTGAAAACTAGAAGTTTTCTGCTGGTGAATGGACTGATCCTGGAAGGAAATGAAAAAGCTTTTGATGCTAAAATTGGATAAATGCATAGATAACATGTGCTATACAAGTGCAAGACAGAAAATACATCAGGTCTTGCCTGGCATAAAAACTGAGGTTTTTCTAGATGACTGAGATTCTGGGGAAGTGATGTGGTTTCATCAAAGCTATAAAGTGGAAAGTACTCATATGCCCTAGCTTCACTCATTTATTTCACAAATACTGATATACTGGGGATACACAGATGAAATATCTCTGTCTATAGAGTTTGTAATTTATTGGACACTGTTGGTTAGCTACTCACCTTCTAGACTCATGGTCTTCATCTCTTTCTTCAAAGGTACCGTCTTACTTTCCATGTCAGAGCCGTTACTCTTTTTGCTCTGCCTGGTATGCTCTCCTTGCCTGCTTTTCCCTTTCACCTAGATTAGAGAGAGACCAGAGAAGATGCGGATGGTTGCCAACATGTCAACTAATTTCATCCTTGTCATGATGTTTTAGTTATTTGCTCTTCTCCACACAACGTGTGCACCAGTGATGGAGACTACTTCCCAGCCAGAGGGCAGATCCTGACTCATTGAAGTTAAACATGGAAATTCCATTTTCTTTTGTCAAAAATTAGTTTAAGAGAGTTTATGTGACAGAGTTGTGATTGAGAAGACATGAGAGAAAGCTTGGAGGATGGGTTCTAGGAATGGTTTCTTTGCTTCCAAGAAACAGAGGCAGGAAATGTCAGAATTTTTGTTCCCTTCCACATAGTCATGTCTGAATATGATGCCTGGAACGCCTGTAGCCATTTTAGCAGCTTGAGGCTGATGTACACACATGAAGTAAGGCAGAAGCAAGAGAGCTACAGAGGAGTGGGACTGAGGAAATGTGATGTGGGAGCCTGCCTCATTCTGCGACTTAAAGTTTTGTGAGATAAAAAATGTCTTTATTGATAGGTTAGGAGTTTCTGTTGATTGAAGTCGAAACTATTATTGTATATCATTCTTCATCAAACAGCTCAAAAGTCGATTCCTCAGGGAAGGCTGAACACCACTCCCTTCATATTAGTTGTTCTCTTACTTCATGCTTTTGTAGATTCTTAGACTTTTCATATAGAACATATATCACAATTTGTAATCATTTACTTCTGTGATTACTTGATCAATGCCTGGTATTACTGTTAGACAATTAGCTCTGTGAAGACCCTTGTGTCTGTCTTGTTCACCACTGTATTACCAGTGCCCTGAATAGTGTCTTGCATGTAGTAGGTACTCATGAATATTACTAGACTAAATAGATGAATATACAAACATCTATACTGTTCATGGGGTTCTCAAGGCAAGAATACTGAAGTGGTTTGCCATTCCCTTCTCCAGTGGACATGTTTTGTCTTTCTGCCTTTTTGAGAGTGAAAAAAACTGGCTTATAGCTCAACATTCAAAAAACTTAAGTTCATGGCATCCAATCCCATCATTTCATGGCAGATAGATGGGGAAACAATAGAAACAGTGACAAATTTAAATTTCTTGGGCTCAAAAATCACTGTGGACAAGGACTACAGTTCAGTTCAGTTGTTCAGTCGTGTCCGACTCTTTGCGACCCATGAATCGCAGCACGCCAGGCTTCCCTGTCCATCACCAACTCTCGGAGTTTACCCAAACTCATGTCCATCGAGTTGGTGATGCCATCCAGCCATCTCATCCTCTGTCATCCCCTTCTCCTCCTGCCCCTAATCCCTCCCAGCATCAGGGTCTTTTCCAATGAGTCAACTCTTCTCATGAGTTGGCCAAAATTGGACTTTCAGCTTCAGCATCAGTTCTTACAATGAACACCCAGGACTGATCTCCTTTAGGATGGACTGGTTGGACCTCCTTGCAGTCCAAGGGATTCTCTTGTCTTCTCCAACACCACAGTTCAAAAGCATCCATTCTTTGGCACTCAGCTTTCTTCACAGTCCAACTCTCACATCCATACATGACCACTGGAAAAACCATAGACTTGACTAGATGGACCTTTTTGGGATAGTAATGTCTCTGCTTTTGAATATGCTATCTAGGTTGATCATAACTTTCCTTCCAAGGAGCAAGGATCTTTTAATTTCATGGCTACAGTCACCATGTGCAGTGATTTTTGAGCCCAAGAAAATTAAAGTCTGTCACTCTTTCCACTATTTCCCCACCTATTTGTCATGAAGTGATGAGACCAGATGCCATGATCTTAGTTTTCTGAATGTTGAGCTTTAAGTCAACTTTTTCACTCTACTCTTTCACTTTCATCAAGAGGCTACATGGAGTAACAGGCAAATTTGGCCTTGGAGTATAGAATGAAGCAGGGAAAAGGCTAATAATAGAGTTTTGCCAAGAGAACGCACTGGTCATAGCAAACACTCTCTTCCAACAACATAAGAGAAGACTACATATGGACATCACCAGATGGTCAACACTGAAATCAGATCGGTTATATTCTTTGCAGCCAAAGATGGAGAAGCTCTATACAGTCAGCAAAAGCAAGACCAGGAGCTGACTGTGGCTCAGATCATGAACTCTTTATTGGCAAATTCAGATTTAAATTGAAGAAAGAAGGGAAAACCACTAGACCATTCAGGTATGACCTAAATCAAATCCCTTATGATTATACAGTGGAAGTGAGAAATAGATTTAAGGAACTAGATCTCATAGAGTGCCTAATGAACTAAAGACAGATGTTTGTGACATTGTACAGGAGACAGGGATCAAGACCATCCCCATGGAAAAGAAATGCAAAAAAGCAAAATGGCTGTCTGAGGAGGCCTTACAAATAGCTGTAAAAAGAAGAGAAGCAAAAAGCAAAGGAGAAAAGGAAAAATATAAGCATCTGAGTGCAGAGTTCCAAAGAATAGCAAGGAAAGATAAGAAAACCTTCCTCAGCGATCAATGCAAAGAGATAGAGGAAAAGAACAGAATGGGAAAGACTAGAGATCTCGTCAAGAAAATTAGAGATACCAAGGGAACATTTCATGCAAAGATGAGCTCGATAAAGGACAGAAATGGTCTGGACCTAACAGAAGCAGAAGATATTAAGAAGAGGTGGCAAGAATACACAAGAACTGTACAAAAAAGATCTTCACAACCCAGATAATCATGATGGTGTGATCACTCACTTAGAGCCAGACATCCTGGAATGTGAAGTCAAGTGGGCCTTAGAAAGCATCACTACGAACAAAGCTAGTGGAGGTGATGGAACTCCAGTTGAGTTGTTTCAAATCCTGGAAGATGATGTTGTGAAAGTGCTGCACTCAATATGCCAGCAAATTTTGAAAACTCAGCAGTTTCCACAGGACTGGAAAAGGTCAGTTTTCATTTCACTTTGCTGACAAGTTCTGTATAGTAAGAGCTGTGGTTTTTTCAGTAGTCATATATGGATGTGAGAGTTGAACCATAAAGAAGGCTTGCTGCTGCTACTGCTGCTAAGTCACTTCAGTCGTGTCCGACTCTGTGCGACCCCATAGATGGCAGCCCACCAGGCTCCCCCATCCCTGGGATTCTCCAGTCAAGAACACTGGAGTGGGTTGCCATTTCCTTCTCCAATGCATGAAAGTGAAAAGTGAAAGTGAAGTCGCTCAGTCATGTCCGACTCCTAGCGACCCCATGGACTGCAGCCCACCAGGCCCCTCCATCCATGGGATTTTCCAGGCAAGAGTACTGGAGGCTTAGTGCCAAAGAATTGATGCTTTTGAAATGAAATTAAGATGCTTGCTCCTTGGAAGAAAAGCTATGACCAATCTAAATCTAGATAGCATATTAAAAGGCAAAGACATCACTTTGCCAACCAAGGTTCATAAGTCAAAGCTATATTTTTTCCAGTAGTCATGTACAATGTGAGAATGGGACCACAGAGAAGGCTGACTGCTGAAGAACTGATGCCTTTGAACTCTAGTGTTGAAGAAGACTCTTGAGAATCTCTTGGACTGCAAGAAGATCAAACCAGTCTATTCTAAAGGAAATAAACCCTGAATATTCATTGTAAGGAATGATGCTGAAGCTCCAATACTTTGGCCATCTGATGGGAAGAGCCAACTCATTGGAAAGATTGAAGGCAGGAGGAGAAGGTGATGACAGAAAATGAGATGGTTGGATGGCATCACCAACTCAGTGGACATGAGTTTGAGTAAACTCTGGGAGACAGTGAAGGACAGGGAAGCCTGGCGTGCTGCAGTCCATGGAGCTGCAAAGAGTTGGACACGACTTAGTGACTGAGGAACAACAAAACAAACATTATGTAAAGCTCAATGGGAGCCAGGGGGAAGAGTTTTTAAGCCTGACTGGGAGAGTCAGGGAAGGAGTCACAAGAGAGGTAAAACTTATACTAAATTTTGAAGGAAGAAGATAAATTTTGCAAGCATGGAAGTTGGTAGGGAAGAGTGGTCCAGACAGTGAGGAAATATATGCAGAGACACAGAGGTATGCTATAACCCATTACATCCAAATGAATCAAACTTTCATTGCAAGAACTTTTGGTTCAAATCTATTCTCAAAATTATATTTAACAGCACAAAAGGGTATTTTTATTCATAAAGTCTCTCCTCTTCCTTAATTTAAATTCCTGGACAGAGAAATTACCCTCAGTGTCCATCAGCTTTTCCATGGATTTCCTGCTTTTGCATAAATTCCCACTAATGAAACTCATTTATTCACCTTTTAATGGTCCGTTAGGGGGAGAAATAAAAGACCAACGAAGATATCTTGTGACATGTCATTCTGGTGACCTGTGGAGTTATTCCGATTAACCAGCCAAGACGCTAATATTCTACAAGTCAAATCAGAGAAATAGAACAGACCGTAAGAGTCCGCAGTGCCAAATGGGGGTAAATTCTAATCCAAGTTACATCAGATCTATTATGAGTTTGGAGGAAAGTCAAATCTTTAGACTATTATATCCAGGAAACCTAGTCATCTTCCATCGGCACCAGCTGCTATAGCCCATAATATGTCATGTCCTATATAACACTTCAGAAATTGTTGCAACAGCATCCAATCCTCTGTCCCTTCTTTCCAGGGCAGAAATAATTTTTAAGCAGAGAAGGAAACACTCAGTCTGTAGGATGCTGGTTTGGAATGCCATCTTCTAGTGACAAAATACAATATGTACATGGTCTAGCTGATTTTGAATATAAGCCACTGCTGATTCTTTATGTTCAGGGTGTAACTAATTCCACAAACCAGGCCAATATCATTTGTTTATCATCATACCATGAAGCTTGTAATTTTGGTCACAATCACTAAAGGTCTCCAGGAAAGCAAGTAATAATTTCATCCACTTTCAGATACTTTCCAAATGCAGATCTCCAATCCAGGTCTCTGTCCTGAGCTGTATGTATATAGAGAGCCAGCGGCCAAGTGGATCAGCTCAAGGGTAACCCAAGCTCAGTCTGTTCAAAACTGTGTTCATTGTCTTGCCCACAAACTTGCTTCTGCTTTTGTGGCTTCTCTCCTTGAGCGTGGAATCACAGTTAACTCATTTTTCTTAACTAGAAACCCGGCAGGGAGAATGAACATCTCCTTCGTTCTTTACTTGCAGAGAAGCATCAGGTTCTCTAGATTTAGCTTTCTAAGTATCTCTCCATTTCCTCTCCCAGCATTCTAATTCAGTCCTTAATCTCTCATCCAGCTTCCTACAGTAAGCAGATTTATAACCTCATAAGTAGATTTATAGCTTCTAGCCTTGCTCATTTACAATTTCCTCTACAGTGTAGCCAGATAGATCTTTAAAAATGAATATCTGACCAAGGCACTCTATTGTTAAAACAAACAAACAAAAAAAACCTTTAAGTGGCTCCTCATTGCTTTCAAGAAAAAGCGTCAACTCTTTGGTGCAACATTCATTTTGATGTTTCATCACCTGGTCCTTATCTCTGTCTCTGGCATCATACATCTTGTCTCATCCTTGTCTATTCTCTTCCTCTACAACCTCTGTTATTATAACTAACAATAGTTACCATTTACTGAGTCCTTACCCTCACTGAGGAACCATGCTGAATGCTTTACATTTATATTTTCTAAACTTCTCTGATGATGTCTATCACCTGGGATCTTTGCTAAAGGTACAGTTCTTGGTTCTTAGCCCAGATCCATCGAATTGTAGCCTTCACAGAATGAGACTGGGAATCAGTATTACAGGCACACACACAAACATGACTCTAATCATCTGAGAATTTTCAGAAAATTCTGCTCTCTGTGAACTTTTACTTTATCCATGTATAAATTTAATGAGATAACTATTCTTAGTCTCATTTATATATAGAAATCTGAGGCTTAAGGGAAGAAGTTGTTCAAAGACACCTAGTTAACTGATTATTATTATTACTCTTTGAACTTAGACATCCAAACCCAGGATTTACACCATTTCTATGTTCTGCTCTTTTTTACTTGTTGATCACTTGCAATTCTCTGTGCCTCTTCTACCTTTTGAGCTGGAAAGTAATTTTCCTGTCTTTGTCAGGAAAGCTACTGCTAACCCTCATTAAACTCAGACTGAAGCTTTCATTAACCTTTCCAATCTTGGATGCCTTCCTATGAACCAGTCTGTTAATATAACACATCATCATCTACATCCTTATCTGTTCCCCTACCAGACCATAAGTAGGTATATCGCAAGTCCTTCTATGTCTTTAGTCTAGCAGTGTGCCTGACATATACCTGGTATGTGATTAAATATCTGTCAAATGAATAAAAGCATGACAAGTCACCTTAGTGTTGCACGTGCCTGGCGTTTTAAGTTTTGTAAGTGAACGGACCTAGGGTTACTCAAGAAATGTATTTGTTTTTAGGTATTGATTAAGCATTTGTTTTTAGGTATTAGCTGCCCCTTCAATTCGAGCCATGCCCCTATTGAACTTACCTATTTTCATTCTAGGAGCTTCTTAGAAGAGATGGCATTGAGAACTCGGCCCACTCTATTTGGAGTTTGGAAAAATCAAACATATGTGATGTACCATAGTAGCCCCATCAAGACCAGATGATTGGGAAAGGGCAAAGAACACCCCAGAAAGGGCCAGCATTACAAGGGAAAGAGGAGACTGGGCTGGTGATGTGGACTTAATACCAGAGTTCAGAAAAGAGAGGGGTGTGCTGACATGGGCCTCAGGCACTTTTCATCCAGATTCTCAGTGCCATCGGCACAGTTTGAGTGTGAAACTCATGGATGGAAGTAATATTTTCATTCAGTTATAAACCAACAGTAGAGCTCTACAGCAGTGGCAATGATTAAGACTTTCAGAGTAAGAGGCTTGATTAGGGCCCTAAGCATATAGACTAAGAATCTATATGCTACCAGGATTTCATCAAATGGAATTGCCAAGACTCCTTTTTTCAGGAGTCGTGGATAAGGACTGGGCACAGTAGGCATACTCAACAGGCACAACAGCCTTCATGGCTGGTGGCGACACCTGTGTTCCAGCACTGGGGACAAGGCAGCGGCCATAGAGGAAGCCGAGACCAGCGGGTAAAGCTGTCCACAGGTGAGCGGACATCCTGTTCATTTATGAGGGCTGCATCTTGGTTCTACCTTTACTAGTTCTTAGCTGAAGGCAAGAAGTGAAGGGAACAGATAACAGACAGGGGTATGCTATCCTGGCAGTCCTTAGGAGTATTTATTTGGGGCAAGAGAAACTTTGTAAGGGCAGGAGACTATATTTTCTTTTAATATGACATATTCTTGGGTTTGATGTCATAATTTAGGTATTATAAGAAAAGCTTAGCTCACCAGGTTGGTGAGGGCTGGAAATTTGGGTCACAGAATTCGGTAATAAAAGTAAATAAAGAGATCTTTGAAAATATGATCCCAATATGCTATGCTTGGGAAAATAGCACTCCCAAGCATGCTAAAGACAGTTATATGCAGTCATGAAAAACAAGACCCTATAGACAACAGAGCAGAAAAATGTTTTATTTGAGACAAGTTTTATTTGAAACACAAACTTTATTTGAAACAAAGCTTTATTCAAAAGAAGCCTTATTTGAAGAGAGAATTTGGTTTAGCACAAAATGATTTGAAGGCATTCTGGAGACTCTCACAGATGGGCAAAAGAAATTAGATCGTACATGCATCTGAACAGAAGAGATGCTTTATTTGAAAAAGAGGGAACATGGCTACAACATCTAAAAAGTTGGCATTGTATATAATTAGAAAGAAAAGAGAGCTCTTGTGAGAAAGATGACATGTTCAGTGTTAAAGAGATTAATACATAACTGATATGGCTCATGGTCTATGGAGACAAATAACCTTGTCATATCTTATAAAATACACTCATTGGAATCTTACTGAAGTTAGCAACAGGAGAGTCAGTTTCTATTCTGGACACTCTGCTTTAAGATACGTAGCCTTGACATGACCACATCCCAGTCAGCATAAGCCCCTTCTAGATGGCGGGTTATCTCAGTTTTGGCTTCGTAGCTTCGTCGGCCATGAAGTAAGCGCCAGTTATCAAAGGTAATCACATCACCTAGACAAAAGATTTTTTACAGTCTGAATATAATCTTATGTGTAAATGATTTGCTGAACTAGAAAATGTGAAATGCAAAAATAGCCCTGCCATGTGGTTCACATCAAGAAACAATATGTTTACTTCTTTACATAAAATTACATATTTACTTTTTCATACAAATCAGACTACTAGAGGCTGATTACTTTAAGCCTTTTGACATCTGAACTACATAGACTGTCAGGCCCCTGTAGACACTTTTATAATTCTTACTTAAACTATTATCTCCATGAAAAACTTCTGAATTGTTCTTCCTGATTGTTACTTACCTCCTGCTCAGAAGTATTTTCTTTAAATTGAAATATAGTTGATTTACAATGTTATGTTAATTTCTGCTGTACAGAAAAGTGATTCAGTTATACATATACATACATTCGTTTTTATATTTTTTTCCATTATGGTTTATCACAGGATATAGAAAAATTCCCTGTGCTATAGAGTAGGACCTTTTTGTTTATATATTCTATGTATAATAGTTTGCGCCTGCTAACCCCCAAATCCCACCCCATTTCTACCCGACCTTGGCAACCACAAGCTGTTCTCTCTGTCAGAGAGTCTCTCTCTGTTTCATACACAGGTTCATTTGTGCCATATTTTGGATTCTGCATACAAGTGATATCATATGACATTTGTCTTTCTCTTTCTGACTTAAGAAATGCTTATTTCTAGTTTAACAGCCTCAGATAATTATAAGGATAGTGACATTCTTGGTTTGTCTTTTATGTTCTTAGTATTTGTGTATGTTATTTCTAAGCCTCATAAAAATCTTGAAGGAAGAGTATTATCTCATCTTTTCATACATAGAAAACTGAAGCTCTGAGAAGTTGAAGCACTTGTCAGAAGGTTTCTGCCATTAAATGATGAAGCTTGAATTCTAACTCCTGTTTTTGGATATTTTTCTCCCATTGCATTTCCATTTTACATGTTATTGCTCTTAAAAATCAACTTGGTGTTGACTACATAGCAGTGAATTTATGAAGATTCTAGTAGTACTTTACTAGATTCAAATATCAATTTAAAAAAAAAAAGGCACAAGAGAAAATATCTTCTACTTGGCCCAGTCAACTGCTGCTGCTGCTGCTGCTAAGTCGCTTCAGTCGTGTCCGACTCTGTGCGACCCCATAGACGGTAGCCCACCAGGCTCCCCCGTCCCTGGGATTCTCCAGGCAAGAACACTGGAGTGGGTTGCCATTTCCTTCTCCAATGCATGAAAGTGAGAAGTGAAGTCGCTCAGTCGTGTCCGACTCTTAGCGCCCCCATGGACTGCAGCCCACCAGGCTCCTCCGTCCATGGGATTTTCCAGGCAAGAGTACTGGAGTGGGGTGCCATTGCCTTCTCCGGGCCCAGTCAACAGGAGGGAGAAATTAGGCCTTTTATTTTAGATGTCAAAAGCCTTGAGTTTCATGTCACTTTATTAAGTAGAGATGATCCAGAGAATCCACAATGCTTTCTGCTTCTTTATCCAACTGGCTGGACTATTTCAGTACGACTTTGTTTCAGGTAGCAGTATGCCTGCCAGATCAGATAAGCGCAGTGAGTAAATATGACTCAGGAACTTGAGAGTGAGAGTCATGGGGATAATTTTATCTGTTTACCAAGTTAGAAGAATTAAGTATAAGCTTCAGTTTGTATTGATTGCCTATCAGAATAGAAAATATGTCATCAGTCCTCATATCAGATATGAGATTTTATTTGGCCTGTAGCTTGTCTTTCCGGAGAAGGCAATAGCAAGCCACTCCAGTACTCTTGCCTAGAAAATCCCATGGATGGAGGAGCCTGGTAGGCTGCAGTCCATGGGGTCGCTAGAAGTCGGATGCGACTGAGCGACTTCACTTTCACTTTTCGCTTTCACACAATGGAGAAGGAAATGGCAACCCACTCCAGTGTTCTTGCCTGGAGAATCCCAGGGACAGGGGAGCCTGTTGGGCTCCTGTCTATGGGGTCGCACAGAGTCGGACACGACTGAAGCGACTTAGCAGCAGCAGCAGCAGCAAATGGAGAAGGAAATGGCAACCCACTCCAGTGTTCTTGCCTGGAGAATCCCAGGGACAGGGGAGCCTGTTGGGCTCCTGTCTATGGGGTCGCACAGAGTCGGACACGACTGAAGCGACTTAGCAGTAGCAGCAGCAGCTTGTCTTTCAATATGTATTCTTTAGGTTAGAGGTTATTAAATTTTGATGTGTTTAAGGATTACCTAGGAGCTTATTTAAGAATGAGTATTTTAAAGTCAATTTAGAGCCAGGGTAGGAGCCAGAAGTCTGCTCTTTAAGCAAGCTGGCTATACACCAAGACTCTGTTGTAAACCGTTCCACATGCCTCGCCTGAGAAACACTGCTCTAGATACTGTGCTCAATGCTTAAGATCGAAGAAAACCCATTCTTTCAGTTGTTTGAGGAGGTGTGTTCACTGACCTGGATTCATCTTGAAAGTGAACTTGAAATCTTTACAGTTCATGAGGTCAACAAACTCCTTCAGAGCAGCATAGAAAGGCTGAACTCTCTCGACAGGTACATCAAATATCGTGTCTCTAGTTGCATTATTGAAGTTGATACGAACCACTTGATCCTTATCGTCTAATCTGTTTTTCAAAGAGAAGTTAAAATATAGAAGTCATGAAGTATCTATTTACATTTGTAAGGGTCATTTCATCTTGGATGATGTTTCTGAAATACAGTACTAAAGAATCCAAATACATATACAGAAAATATTAAGGTTATCTGTGATACAAAGTATTCATTGGTTTTTCATTTATTCATTTGGCAAGTGTTTTTGGAAATCTTACCACCAAAGTGCCAGAATGATTCAAATTACTTCAAAATAAATGTTTCTGAGAAATTTAAGTTAAAATTTTTATTTGTTAGGAAAATTAATTCATTCTTTGAAAAAGAGTAGCTTTTACGTATTAAAATATTTCTATGTTATAATTCATAGATCAGTCAACTTACATGTTTTATATATTGGGGTTTTAAGTATGATTTTATTGGAGCATTATTGGGAAGAAAAACTTGTTTTTTTTTAAAAGCTTGAAATAATCTGTTTTAATTCAATCCCTAATTTGTAGATGGGGAAACCAAGGCACAGAGAAAGTAGAGTCTAGCTGGAAGTACACTCTTTGGATCTTTCCATCTATGTTAACTATCTTAGCGTATAGGCTTCGAGAAGACTGATACTGTATTTCACTTAATGTTGCATTCCCAGCACTTACATAGAGCCTGGGCATAATAGGCAGTTAATAAATATTTGTTGCATATGTAACTTTGTATATTTTTTAGTACCTCTGGAGAGTACCAAGGTCTTTTGAGTACCTTGAGAGAGTCTAATATTGTGATCTCTGTAGTATTTCTTAGAATGTAAATCATGATCATGACAATATAACGTAATACTGTTTTTAATGTAAGAAATAACATTTCTAAATTTAAGTTTGTTGGTTATAATTAGCAAGGTATGAGCATTGTTTAGACACAGAGACAAAGGAAGAAAAAACTTTTTTAGCTTATTGGGAAGATGGACTTTTAGTCAGATCTAAAATAGCAACCAATTTTATCTTTTCTTTAGATAGAAAGAGGACAGAGAAAAAGTGAAGGTGGTCAAGGATGGTGATGAAATGCCAAGAATTACTCCTTGGTCAGCTGAGGAGGTGGTAATGTGAGCCAATAGCTGACTGCTGGGTCAAATAGAACAGACTCTGGTACATGTTCCAGGGCTTGGTGACACGGATTTGGGGTCTAGATTACACTTGGCTGGCTCCTCACACAGATAGAACCAGTGGTATACAAAGTATGGCTACCTGGTCCCCACACTTTGTATCTCAGATTAATAGTCAATCCTGTGAGCCAATGGCAAGAATAATGATAAAAGCTCTGTCTAGTCAAAGCTATGTAGTCTTTTTCCAGTAGTCATGTATGGATGTGAGAGGTGGACCGTAAAGAAAGCTGAGTGCCAAAGAACTGAGCTTTTGAACTGTGGTGTTGGAGAAGACTCTTGAGAGTCCCTTGGACAGCAAGGAGATCAAACCAGTCAATCTTAAAGGAAATCAGTCCTGAATATTCATTGGAAGGACTGATGTTGAAGCTGAAGCTCCAGTACTTTGGTCACCTGATGCGAAGAACTGACTCATTTGAAAAGACCCTGATGCTGGGAAAGATTGAAGGCAGGAGGAGAAGGGGACGACAGAGGATGAGATGGTTGGATGGCGTCACTGACTCAATGGACATGAGTATGAGCAAGCTCCAGGAGTTGGTGATGGACAGGGAAGCCTGGTGTGCTGCAGTCCATCGGGTTGCAAAGAATTGGACATGACTGAGCAACTGAACTGAACTGAATGATAAACTCTTAGAGTAGTCATTAACAGCAACCCTTTGCTAATTGAGTAGTGACTGAAAACTACCTGTTGAACCCATATAAGGAAAGAAAGTGTAAGAAAGAAACAGATTTTCAAAAAAGGCTCTTAGAACTTGAATTTATATATATTGATAAAAATACAAATATGACTGAATAGGCAGTGAAGTGCTCTTCCCTGCTGCCCCAACTTTACCACATAGATAAAGGATGCTATATAGCCTGCAGTTTGTAGCTTCATGAACAAAGAATAAAGGAAGAGGTCAGTCAGCAGAAGAGACTGTGGATCTTCAGGTTTGAGTGATACAAAGCGTAGAGCTTGAGACCTTTTGATTAATGTGTTCATACTGCTGGTTTCAGACTCCTTTCATAGTTTCTGAGGACATTTTGCCTTTTCACTTTATCTTTAAAATTCTAGCCTAACTCCTCCTGATACACAGCCCTTCCTCTCCCCTTGCATTATTTTCTGTGCATATAACAATGACGGATTTCCCTGGTGGCTCAGATGGCAAAGAATCTGCCTGCAATATGGGAGACCTGGGTTCGATGTCTGGGTTGGGAAGATCCCCTGGAGGAGGGCATGGCAACCCAGTCCAGTATTCTTGCCTGGAGAATCCCCATGGACACAGGAGCCCGGCAGGCTATAGTCCCTGAGGTCGCAAGGAATCGGACATGACAGAGCAACTAAGCACACAACACTGACAACCTTTGCGTTATCCTTCGTGTCACTGACTAGGATGTTACATCTTTGAAACTTCCCTTGGGACTCTTCCATCCCAGCCACTCTGCTGATTTGTTTCTTTTTCCACTAACACAATGTACCATGGGATACTCAATGAAATCAGAATTGTGTATTTCATGGTACATTGTATTAAGCTCATTTCTAAGAGTTCATCTTTTGCTCACATGCTCAGTTGTGTCCGACTCTTTGTGACCCCATGGATTATAGCCTGCCAGGCTCCTCTGTCCTTGGGATTCTTCCACCAGAAGTACTGCAGTGGATCACTATTTCCTCCTTCAGGGGATCTTGGCGACACAGGGATCGAACTCACATCTCCTGTGTTGCCTGCATTGGCAGGTGGATTCTTTACTAGGAGCGCCACCTGAGTAAGCCCCTAAGAGTTCATACATGTGGGCAAAAATAATCAATTCCCCTCTCTCTCCCTGTGTAGTACAGTCTCTGTTTCTTTTAACCTGGTGTTTACTTTCTATATGAGAAAATAAGTTACAAATTTGTTTTTTTAACATTCTAAGAAATGACCTGAGGGGAAATAGAAAGTAAATTTAGTTGTGAGATGCAGAGAAGATGTTATTCTGAGGATGGAAGAATGTTAGAGGAGATGTGTGCTTGGCATCATGAGGATCAACTTAAAATGCAAAATTGGACCTTAGTAAGCAGGATATGCTATATGTAAAAAGAGGATGAAAAGAAAGTCTTGATGCAGGATTATATGCTGTTCAGTTCAGTTCAGTCACTCATTTGTGTCCGACTCTTTGCGACCCCATGGACTGCAGCACACCAGGCTTCCCTGTCCATCACCAACTCCCAGAGCCTACCCAAACTCATGTCCATTGCATCGGTGATGCCATCCAACCATCTCATCCTCTGTCATCCCCTTCTCCTCCCACCTTCAATCTTTCCCAGCATCAAGGGTTTCCCAATGAGTCGGTTCTTTGCATCAAGTGGCAAAATATTGGAGTTTCAGCTTCAACATCAGTCCTCCCAATGAATATTCAGGACTGATTTCCTTTAGGATGGACTGGTTGGATCTCCTTGCAGTCCAACGGACTCTCAAGAGCCTTCTCCAACATCACGGTTCAAAGGCATCAATTTTTTGGCGCTCAGCTTTCTTTATAGTCCAATTCTCACATCCATAAGTGACTACTGGAAAAATCAGAGCTTTGACTAGATGGACCTTTGCTGGTAAAGTAATGTCTATGCTTTTTAACATGCTGTCTAGGTTAGTAATAGCTTTTCTTCCAAGGAGCAGGCGTCTTTTAATTTCATGGCTGCAGTCACCATCTACAGTGATTTTGGAGTGCCAGAAATAAAGTCTGGCACTGTTTCCATTGTTTCCCCACCTATTTGCCATAAAGTGATGAGACTGGATGCCATGATCTTAGTTTTCTGAATGTTGAGTTTTAAGCCAACATTTTCACTCTCCTCTTTCACTTTCATCAAGAGACCCTTTAGTCCTTCTTTGCTTTCTGCCATAAAGGTGGTGTCATCTGCATATCTGCGGTTGTTGATATTTCTCCCAGCAATCTTGATTCCAGCTTGTGCTTCCTTCAGCCCAGCGTTTCTCATGATGTACTCTGCATATAAGTTAAATAAGCAGGGTGACAATATACAGCCTTGACGTACTCCTTTCCTGATTGGAACCAGTCTGCTGTTCCATATCCAGTTCTAATTGTTGCTTTTTGACCTGCATACAGGTTTCTCAAAAGGCAGGTCAGGTGGTCTGGTATGCCCATCTCTTTCAGAATTTTCCACAGTTGGTTGTGAAGTTTAAGTGTGAATTTAACAATAAGGAGCTCATGATCTGAGCCACAGTCAGCTTCCGGTCTTGTTTTTGCTAACTATATAGAGCTTCTCCATCTTTGGCTGCAAAGAATATAATAAATCTGATTTCAATATTGACCATCTGGTTATGTCCATGTGTAGAGTCTTCTCTTGTGTTGTTGGAAAAAGGTGTTTGCTATGACCAGTGCGTTCTCTTGGCAAAACTCTCTTAGCCTTTGACCTACTTCATTTGTACTCCAAGGTCAAATTTGCCTGTTGGTCCAGGTAGCTCTTGACTTCCTACTTTTGCATTTCAGTCCCCTTTAATGAAGAGGACAACTTTTTATATACTGAGAAAGGGTGAAAACCACAAAGATGGGGAATAACCATCTATATACTAGCTATGCATGCAGGACAAGCATTTAAATATAAATCAGCAACATCTTGACTGCAAACTAGCAAATGCAAAACGTCATCAGTGATGCCCATAAAAGAGCCCGGTGAAGACTGGGGAATCATCTCCTATAATTCAAGTGTGGTGCTGTAGCTTCTCTTCATTAGTTAAAATATTATTTCTCATTGAGAGAGATATGATGTGAATGTGTTGTGAGACTATTACTATGGTCTTGCCTACCACATCACGTTTTATGCAAGAAAATTTTATATCTTAAGAGCATCTTGCAAATTCATTATTTTCCTGTCTTGCTTTGGTCATTAGAAACTCAGAGCTGAAATTAAAATCTATCACCAGTAAATAGATTAGATTATGAAAATGATAGCTAGCTAAAATTTATTCTGCTCTTTCTGAGTCAGGCATTGTGACAGTGCTGTCTGTATATTTTCTCTATAATTCCCACTGCAATTGTTATGTGGTAGGTATTAACTCTGGCTTCCTAGGTAGCTTAGCTGGAAAAGAATCCACCTGCAGTGCAGGAGACCCTGGTTCGATTCCTGGGTCAGGAAGTTTCCCTGGAGAAGGATAGGCTACCCACTCCAGTATTCTTGGGCTTCCCTGGTGGCTCAGGTGGTAAAGAATCCACCTGCAATGTGGGAGACCTGGGTTCAATCCCTGGATTGGGAAGATCCCCTGGAGGAGGGCATGGCAACCCACTCTAGTAATCTTGCCTGGAGAATCCCCATAGACAGAGGAGCCTGGCAGGCTACAGTTCATTGGGTCTCAAAGAGTCAGACACCACTTGAGTGACTAAGCACAGCCCAGCACAGGGATTCATATTACTCCTTCTTTTTCTTTTTACTGACAATTATTCCTTTTTGTGGCTTAGCAAGCATAAGTCATTTGACCAACAGTACACAGATAACAAGAGAAGGAGTTGTGTTCATGTGACTGGATTTGTAACCACTAGGTTGCACTGCCATAGCTTAATCGACCAATATTATTATTTTTTTAATCACCATTATTATTTTTGTCTTGGTTTCTTTCTTTATTTTTTATTGTACTGCATAATACTTAACTTTCTCAGCAGCCTCCAAGATCTTTTTGTATTACATAGGAAATAAGCAACTCAAAAGAGTGAAAAGATTTAACCACTAGGAAAATTAACTCGAACAATCAGGGTACTGAAACCCTTGATTAACTGAAAACTCTGTTTCATCTCCTGTTGTTAAAAACACATTTTAAGTAACGTTAAAACTTGATATTCTCTAGGAATATCTCTGAGACCTTGATAATGACCAAATTCTGGAATTTCACTACAAAAAAAATAACAAAGCCAAATTATGATTCAGATGATGACTATTTGGTTAACCTCACTCAATAGCCAAGTTTTTTTGTGTGTGTGTGTGTGTTTTTTTGCCTCTATTCACTAGCCTTGCAGAATCTGTAATCATATTGTGTCACAACAAAATGATAATTTGTAATGGTCTTTTAAATATTTAAAACTATCATGTTAAACCCAGGAATCTTGAGAGTTATTCTTTTCTTTTCCATTCTCGATGACTGACCTCTTAGATAATGTTACTTTGGACCAGGATTTATTTTTTTAAGTCTGTCTTCCTCTCAGACCTTTCATCCAATATTTCAGGAAAATATGCCGATTAAATATGCAAAAATATATCCCAAAGGGGACTCTTTTCCACACTGCTGCTCTCACCACCAGGACCACTTATGTTCGAGGTACCCTCGGCTCTGACCTGCAGTCCCAGAGGTGCTCCTTAGCTGGACTTCTTATTCCTGCCCTTGTTCTCCTACACTATATTAAGCGCAGCAGCCAGGGTGATCCACTAAAAATGTAAATAACTTTATATCAATATAGATGTCTCTCTTTTGGTCAAAATCTTTCACTAAGAGTGAAAGCCAGTGTTCTTATGATGGTTAACACAGCTTTATATGAACTGAAAACCGTCTGGCCTCCTCTCTTAACACTCTGCTCCACAGAGTGGCTTCTTGTGGTTACTTGACCACACCAAGCATCTTCTTAGGGTCATCCTAGGATCTTTGCTCTAGCTGTTTCTGGAAACTGCTTATCTTCTGGACAAACTCACTTACTCTTAAGTTTTGCTCAAATATCACCTACTCAGTAAAGCTTGTCCTTGAAACACTATTTCAGTTCAGTTCAGTTCAGTGGCTCAGTCATGTCCAACTCTTTGTGACCCCGTGGACCACAGCATGCCAGGCTTTGCTGTCCATCACCAACTCCCTGAGTTTACCCAAACTCATGTCCATTGAGTCGGTGATGCCATCCAACCATCTCATTCTCTGTTATCCCCTTCTCCTCCTGCCCTCACTCTTTCCCAGCATCAGGGTCTTTTCAAATGAGTCAGCTCTTCGCAGCAGGTGGCCAAAGTATTGGAGTTCAACTGAAACACTGTTTAATGATACAAATTTCATCCTCCCTAAGTCTTTGGCTCTTAGACTCCCCTAACCTGCCTGACTTTTCCTTTTTTCTTAAGCACTTAAAATATCTTAACATTCATTTCAATTTCCTCATTTATTTTAAAAATTTCTAATTCTCCACTCCCCCATTAGTAAGTAAGCTTCATGAGGACAGGAAAGTGTTTTGTTTACCAATGTATCCCATGCACCAACAAGAGTGAATGGCCTCAATAAATATTTGTTGAATGAATAAATGATGATCACGTGTGTATTTAAGAAAGCTGAGTTAGTATATTGGGGATTTGATTATTTATTAAATGAGTTTATTTCATATTATTTGGTTATTTCTCCTAAAAGAAGAACACAAACTTAATTGTAAAATTGAAACACCTCAAAATTCATTAAGGTCAGATTAAATCAAATATGTCCTAGAAAAACAAAGTAGGATAATTCTCAAATAAAAGGATACATGCGCAGCCTTTGTAGATACTGTCTTATGAAATAATGCTAAACAAAAAAAGAACATACAAAGTTCTGTGTAGGGAACATATGATTTTTTGGCATCAATCTGGGGAGATGTTATTGTTTCTTTTTCCACCCTTGTGGTTCAGTTGAGGCTGACCTTTCTTTGGAGATGAACGTGTGATCCAGGGACAACCAATCAGAATTCTCTGACTTCCTAGCCATGGTGATTCTTCCAGGATATATTTAAACACATTCTGGGCAGCAAGTCTGCATCTTTGCTGTAGTTATTGGAAAATAAGTATTTTCTGTGTGCTGTCATTACCAGCTCTAAGGACAATGAAAATTTGGAGTTTCTAGTAAGCGTCTTTTAATTTCATGGCTGCAATCACCAGCTGCAGTGATTTTGGAGCCCCCCAAAATAAAGTCTGACACTGTTTCCACTCTTTCTCCATCTATTTCCCATGGAGTGATGGAACCGGAAGTCTAAGTTGCTTATATTGATTAAGAACAAAGATTTCATGGAGTTTCATATTTGTTTTTTTTTTTTTTTTTAATGGTGACAGGGTTCTTTTTTTCCTCCTTCATTCGAGAACTGGGCTAAACAGTTAATATAAAGTAAAGCTCAGAAGTGTATTGGATTTTTCTGTTTAAGCTTTAGGTTAAGGAAGCTTTTGCTGTCAACTGTTTTATTGAGATGAGAAACTTAGAAACAGTACTTACTCTATAATTTTGTGTTTGGATTGTACAGAGAAATCACAGTAATCCACTCCAATGTCTGTAAAGTCCACGAAGGTGGAGGACAGAATCTGGAATGCTCGAGGATTTTTTTCCTTGAGCTTTTGGCATACATTGAATCCATCTACAATTTCTGACTCACCCCCAGTGACAGTTTGCTTTATGCAGTGCAGAAGCTGAACCTAGAAATAGAAACAGAAAACCATATTTTGAAATGGTATGCACCTACATTTTTGACAGCTTTAAAGAAAGTTTCATAAAGATAATATACTTTTATATCTATCACTTGTGTCAACAGAGAAAGAGGTTAGGGAAAAAAGTTGCTTGAAATCAAAAGTTTACTGTTCAAATAGTGTTACAGTTTAAGACAAGGATGCAATCAAATAATGTTTGTAAACAAAAGACACAGATCATAAAAGCAGTAGGGAGTGAGTACTTACTGTTGACTTTACAGAAGAAGTGAATTTAATTTGGGTAAAGTGAAAGGGATAAGATTTTGGATACGTAGACTGAAACAGCGAGAGCAAATCACTTGGCAGTGTTGATGGGTACGGAAAAACACACTTCACTGGGTCTCAAAATATCTGGCTTCAATAGAGGGTTACAACCGGAAATAGTAATCCACTTGGAAAGGTAATTTGGGATCTAATCAGGGGAAGTCTTGAATGTCAGATGAAAGATTGGACTTTCTTGTGCACAGAGAGGAATTGTTAAAGGCTTTTGACTATGGAAATAGGGTAGTCAAGACTGAGTTGAAAATTATTAGTCCAGTGGTGTTTACAAGGGATACAATTTTTTAAGGGAGAAACTTGTAAGAGAGTAGCTACTTGAGACTCTAATGCAGTGAAAGTGAAAGTCACTCAGTCGTGTCCAACTCTTTGGGACTCCATGGACTATACAGTCCGTGGAATTCTCCCAGGCCAGAATACTAGAGTGGGTAGCCTTTCCCTTCTCCAGGGAATCTTCCCAACCCAGGGATCAAACCCAGGTCTCCTGCATTGCAGGCAGATTCTTTACCAGCTGAACCACAAGTGAAGCCCAAGTCACAACAGAGGTAGTTCAAGTATAATGATAAAGGAATGAGGTAGGATGAGGCTATGAGGATGAATAAGCCCCCAAAATAGTGGGAATGAGAAACCAAAAGGATGGTAAGTGTTAGTTACTTTTACTAAGATTTAGAGAAAAATGCATGATTTCATTTTGGAAAGCTAAATGTTTAAATATTTTAAACAATATTCTTTTGAATAGAGTTATTTTCCTTGGTTATGTGATTCCTTTTAGTAAGTCAGCATGGGTGGGTGATTTTGAATACCTAAATTTAGACTGTGATTTTATGCATAAAGAAACTAACAGTCTTCAGCTGTGAAAACTTCCTTCTTCATGAAATAAAAATAAAAACCAATGTATGACAATTTTTATACAAAGGAAGAGGCAAATATGATCAAACACACAGACTAGGGGGATACCAGTATAAGTGGGAAAAATATCATTTAGCTTGGCTAACTCTGAAGATTGCTAGGGCAAGTGATGCCCATTAGAACTTTCTGTGATGATGGAAATGTTCTCCCATGAGCCCAATGTAGTCATCCCTAGTCCTGTATGTGTATTGTGCACATGAAATGTGGTTAGTTTATCTGAGAAACTTAACTTTAAACTTTATTTAATCTTAATTTGTTTAAATTACAACTTAATCCTGGATGACTAGTGTCTACTGTATTGGATAGTGCAGATCTAAAATAAAAATCCTTTTCTAAAATTTTAACTTTTTAAATTTAATTTTTATTTTATATTGGAGTATAGTTGATTTTACAATGTTGTGTTAATTTCAGGTGTACAGCTAACTGACTCAATAACACATACACATATATACATTCTTTTTCAGATTCTTTCCCCATGTAGATTATTATAGAACATGATGAATGTTTACAGGTTTTTTTTCCCCAGAAAAGAATATTCTATCTTTTTTACTCTCCCTCTGCCAGCAAGCCACTCCCTCTGCCTGGAATGCCTGCCCCTAATCTGTGCCTGACTGATCTCAGAACTTCAGAAACTAGTTCACTTCTTCTCTGAACAACCCCCATTCTGCATGGCCCAGGGAGCATTTGGTATCTGTGTTTGTTCAGGAAGCTCTTGCCCTGGTGCTGATTCTGCTGTTTTGGAACAGAATCTCCTCTGGTTCATCTCTTTGTAAACTGTGAGCTCCTGGAGGGCAGAAACAATATTCCCTTTGACTCCGACAGAGTGCCTCATCCGTAACAGATACACAAATGAATGTGTGTTCAGACAAACCAAATGTGTCAGTGAGAAATGTGTCAGCCAGCGTGTGGCTGTGAGAAATCCTGTCTCCTTCCAAAACCATACAAAAGTTCTATTTAAAATATAATATACATGTGGTCTTAAATTATGGTGTTGGGCTGGGGGAGAAGGAGGAGACAGAGGATGAGATGGTTGGATGGCAACATTGACTCAATGGACGAGTTTGAGCAAACTCTGGGAGACAGTGAAGGCCAGGGAAGCCTGGCGTGTTGCAGTCCCTGGGGTCCCAAAGAGTCAAATACGATGGAGTGACTGAACAACAAGTGCATATTTATTATTCCCTACAACAGTCTTTAGAATTTGAAAATTTCATCTCCATTCTGTAGAGGAAGAAACTAGGACTCAGGTGTAAAAACTGGCCAGCTGCTAAGAACTCTGCTAATATATGGCAAAGCTAGTATTCAAACCTTGGTCTTTGTGCTTTAAATCCGCAGACAATAAGTTCCTTTCCTGGGAAGGGAGAAGGCCCTTTATAGCACTGTTGCTAATTCAGTATTGTGTGGTGTGTGCATTGTGTTTTGTAAACTTAAACTTCCATTTTTAGAATGATGACACCTCATTTTCTGCTATTACGAGAAAACTGACCTAAATGAATAATCACTCATCCTTAAATTGATGTCTTCTTTTTGAGCTTGAAAATATGTGCATAAACTGGCCAAGTCATTGTAGAAAATCGACTCATTGCCAAGGCAATGAGGGGTGAAACAGCATGATTAAAAAGAAGATGAAATGGAAATATCAACCTCAAGTCTCTCAAACTCCAAGAAGGCAGAGCAATCACATTACTTGGTCTGTGGTAGAATATGTGTTCTTCAAATCCTTTTTAGACTCTGCCATAATGAAGTCACAGAATATTTCAAATATAAATCTTTGAAACAAAGGTCAACTGAAGTCTTTTACATATGGCAAGGCCAACTAATAATCTTCTTTTGTATATGTACATTTTAATGCAATCCTATGAAAGAAAAAAGACGATGGACCTAGGCAACACTTTCATTGCACATTCAAAAGGTAAATACATGCCTGGTGTGTATAAAACCCAATTTGATGTCATGTAAGTCATTCAGAACCAAAAATATTTTCTTTTTAAATGTTACTTTATGGCAGCATGTGACTTTTGGCCCAGAAACAGTGAATGAAAAAACATCTGTGTTTCATTAAAGATATGTCTCCTTATCCTGCCCCATGTGATTGAAATTGATCAAACTGAACTCTCAACAGGTAACTCATTATCCAGATCATTTCATCTGTACTGAAAAGAGTATTGGTTTATTCTATTTGCTATAAAAGAACTCAAACTTAGGTTCAAAAACCTTTGAATAGCTTTTGTCCATTTGCCAATCTCAATCTCATCTGACTAACTTTCCTGATAAAGTAATAAGATCTTTCTTTCTACAGAAACACAACCCTGCCTTCATCAAAATTATAACAGAAAGACCCTCCCTTCCTTGGATATCTAGAGAGACAGCCAAGTGTAATCATGGAGTACATTTTTTAAAAAGAAGAAGAGAATAAATCCATAAAGAATAAAGTCCATTGAGATTGTCAAATGGACAAAAGCTAGTAAAAAAAGATGATCCTAGAACATACCTTTTTTACCCCATCTTACATCTGTGGAAAAATCATAGCTTACAATCTTGGGAGATTTGGGACATGAAAAATTTTCATGATAGTTCATGTAGTGTATGGGTTGATGTAATAGAAAAATAATCTGATATTATTTCTACAACTACTGAATCATTCCCCCCTTCATTTAAACCCCTTTTGTTTCACTTAAGAGTCTGAATGGAAGATCTTATAGTTTCCAAGGGATTCTGAGAAATTTTTGTGTTCAACATTTGGAAGGCTGTCTACTATTTCAGTTGATATAAATTCCCTCTTTTAAAAAAAACACAGATGTGGACTTTCTGTATAGTTCTGTTATTTTCTTTTACCAAGATTGTTGACTTTTGTGATAAAATTCATACAAGATTTTATTTCTTGGTAACTTCGGCTTATACAACTATCTTTAAACCCTTGAGCAATCTGTATACAATGAAGAGGTTTCTGACATTTATTCTTACACTCATTTGTTTGACTTTAGAATTTAGACACATTTACTTTTGTTGTTTTGAATCTCTTTAGAGCTGCGTGTAGATAGCTTTTATTTCTGTGCATTTAAAATAATCCATTTAGAAAATATGTGGTAAAAATGAGAAGAAATAGAAATGTATTTTTTCATGAACATTTTGATACACATTTCATCAAATTTATTGATTAACCAATTTCTTACACTGGTTATAATCAGTATTTGATTCAAAGAGAGGGAAGCATTCATTATTATACTATATCGTCATTTTTATTCCATCCTTTACAAATTACCAAGGTTGGGGCTGTCAAAATTATACTACTATTACAGAAAAAAATTTCAACTCCCCCAAATCATAATGTTGAACAGAATTGAAGTATTTTTTTTAAATTACTTGAAAAGGAAAATGAAAGCCTATTATAGAATGATTGTATTTTCTTTTCTCTCTCTGGAAACAGTATATTGCTGGCCGCTATTCTATTAAAAAATAAAGTATATTTTCACTATCATAAAAGGTTCTCCCCGCCCCCCTCATGAAAATAAATAACAATTCGGGGTTTAAAAAAAAAAAAGCTTTGAATAATTCCAAAGTGGAAACTTAATAGCACAAGCAGGTACCTGAATTTCAATCATGACTTTACTAGAATCTAGACATTTCAGAAATCATTTTTTTTTATTTAAAAATCTATCAGTTTATTTAGATTTGGACCTTTCACTTGCTGGTAGAGACTGGTACAACTTTGTGGTGTTTTAAACTTCTTTTTAGCATATTTATTAAGTCTCTATTACATCGAAGGTACTGGGTTAAATTTTGAAATAACATGGAAGTAAAAGGTTCAGTTCCTATTTTCATGCGTTTGTAATATATAATACTGTCTGTAAATAGTCAGCATGTTACAGAAATTACGGTAATTAGAAAGTCCAACTCATGATCCCAGTGATGTGGTAAAAAATTTTGATGGAGGCCCTGTTTCAAGATCAAATTCCCTATTACCTTGTGAAAGTATTTAACCATTCTGTGCACCTTCATTTAACATAAAAAGACATGATTACTTCTATTTACCTTGAAGGAATGCTAACAGGCATCAAATAAAGCAATATAAGTAAAAATGCTTTGAAAGAATATAAAATATAGAAAGTGTAATATAAAATACTATGAAAATGTCAAACTTTATACTTCAGGAATGTTTATGAAGTCATTTGATCACTTTTCTACAGCCTTTCAATTTTAACCCTGAAACAAAACATAAATTCATAAAAAATCAGGTAATTTAAAATTTCAAATAGAATCTAGTTTTCTAGTCTAATTTTAAGAACTTTATTCCCTTTGACTTCTCCAACTTGTCTTTGGCAAATGAACTGAGATGATTAGTTTGGCTTTTAACCCCCAGGGTTTTACAAAATTTCTGGGCCACATTTAAAACAAATCACATTGTGTGTCTTCTCCTCAACCCCTTCCTGAAAAGGTGACTATTGAGGGTCATTTCACTGTTGCGTTTAGTTCAAAGAAATCATGTGGTATTTTACAATCAACAAAGTAATTTGAAACAGGTGAAGCAAAATGCTAGACTAGCTTAGTTAATACTGATGACGACAATGGATAACAAAGGCATGGAGAAGTGTGTCCAGTTAATATGATGAAAAACACAGATGGATTTTGATTTTCCCCCATTTCACCTTTGTTAGCTAGAGAATTACCCCAAATTTCCACTTTAATTTGTCTTTGAAGATACAAATTTCTGTGGGGTTATTTCATTTAGTTGCATTTAGCTCTAAAAATAGGAACAAAATCTCTTTTCAAAGATAGTTTTCTGACCATTTATTTCTTGGTTTAGCAAAGTGATGCTTTTGTGAAAATGCAGCTGTTTAGTAAAATGGTAATGTTGTAACAACGTAGTAGATGGGGAGGCTTCCAGAAAATCTGGAGGATTTGTGCTCCATGGTGAACGTCTCCCTCCTTGATGAAGAATCGGATAGATGGGAGAGTAGACGGTTTCCCAAAACAACCAAAGTTATTCTGCTTCTTGCATTCACACCCCTTTGTGGTATGTATTTGCAGCTTCTCCCGCAAAAGGTGGCCTGTACTTCCTCACCCCTTGAGTCTAGGCTAAAACCTTTGACCAAAAAAGCATGAAAACATGGCAGAGATGACACTGTGTTGATTGCTAGCCTAGGTCTCAAGAGGCCTTGTATGTTTCAGCATGCTCTCTGGAGACCCTGCTGTCTGCTATGTAGCAGGCATAAGCCTGGGCCAGCCAGGGCGTGGGTGGGGGTGTTGGTGTGTGGGGAGATGATAGATCAGATGGGGCAGGGACAAGTTCGTCTCAGCCACCACCTAGCTCGGCCAGTCCCTTGCAGACTCAGCAGCAGCAGAACTACGTAGCTGAATAGAGCCGAAATTGTAAAACCATAAGTCAGTGGCTGTGCTTTTAAGCTGGGAAGTTATGGAGTGGTTTTGTTTGTTCATTTGTTGTTGTTGCTATTTACTGCAATAGTTAACTGATAGGAATGGTGGCCATGTGACTTTGTGGGAAAAACTCTACATTGTGTTCCCTGGTTTTATTTTCTCTCTCAACTCTCCAAAGAATTTTAAATGTTCAAAAAGACCTCAAGATATACTGCTCTGGTAAAATGTCTTGGCAGAGCAGTAAGTGCCAGTAGTTACTTCCAGGGAGAAATGAAGAAAAGTAAAAAAAAAAAAATACATGGAAATCTTCTATCCCTTGTGAATGTGAGGCTGTTCAAGATTTAGGTACAGAGATTTTTGTGAGTTTGGATTGTGTTTGGAGAAAGATCTACATGAAGACAAGTTAGCTAGTGAAACATACAACTTTCTAGGCTCAAAATACAGGAGAATACTGGTCCTTGGCCTGCCTTGTGGAAAACATGTTGAGGCTCACCTTACCCCAGGTGGATGATGGAGGGCTGGATAATCAGTATGAAAGCTTAGCTTCCCAGTTGTGTAAGCCACATTGTTTGCATCGATTTTGTCTTGCACTTGCCAAGTATGTCTGTAAAATACAAGAAACATATGTTTAAACAGTCTGTCACTAAGCCAGAGGAAATGTGTTAGAATGAGCCTGAGACCCGGGAGAAATGGAAACTTCATCTTATGAAATAATTACCATAATGACTATGAGCCAGGAAAAGAGTCTGACCTTTCTTTGTCCAAAGTAGCCTTCTAGAATCAGCTTCTCACTTCACTTCTCCTCTCCAAAAAAAGAGTACAGAGTTTATAAAGAGGTGTATATGAGATTGTGGGCTTCCCAGGTGGCTCCGTGGTAAAGAATCCTCCTGCCAAATGCAGGAGACACAGGAGACACGGGTTTGATCCTTGGCCCCTGGAGGAGGAAATGACAACCCTCTCCAGTATTCTTGTCTGGAAAATTCCAAGGACAGAGGAGCCTGGCGGGCTACAGTCCATGGGGTCACAAAGAGCTGGACATGACTGAGTGACTGGGCATGCACACACGCATATGGGATTGTAGGTTACATTTTTAATAGCTTAATGCATTTAAAAAGTGAATTATTGAGGCAAAATTTACAGAATATGAAATGGCCATTTTAAAACGAAAACTTCATTGACATTCAGTGGCATTAGAACATTTACAATGTTGGTAACAAATGCCTCTGTTTATATAGTTTCAAAACATTTCCATCACTCCAAACTAAAACCTACCACCCATTATGCAGTTTCTTTCCACTTTGTCCTCTTCTCAGTCTCTGGCAAATGCCCACCTGCTTTCTGTCTCTATGGATTTAAGTACTTTTGTATATTTAATATAAACAGAATCATACATGTGACTCATGTGCCTGGCTTCTTTCACATAACATAATATTTTTGAGATTCATCTATGTTGTAGCAGGTAACAGCACTTCATTCTTTTTTATGCTTGAATAATGTTCTGTTGTATGGATATATCACAGTGTGCTTATTCATTCATTATTTGGTTGATATTTGTGGTGTTTCTACTCTTTGGTTACTGTGAATCGTGCTAGTATGAATATGTGGATTTTCATGTACACGCATTTATTTGAATAACTATTCTCAATTTGTGGAGGAGTGATATGAAGGAGTAGAATTATGGGGTTATATCATACTTCTATCTTTAAGTTTCTGTTCAGTTCAGTTCAGTTGCTCAGTCGTGTTCAACTCTTTGCCACCCCATGAACCATAGCATGCCAGGCCTCCCTGTCCATCACCAACTCCCAGAATTTACCCAAACTCATGTCCATCGAGTTGGTGATGCCATCCAGCCATCTCATCCTCTGTCGTCCCCTTCTCTTGTCCCCAATCCTTCCTAGAATCAGGGTCTTTTCAAATGAGTCAACTCTTCGCATCAGGTGGCTAAAGTACTAGAGTTTCAGCTTCAACATCAGTCCTTCTAATGAATACCCAAGACTGATCTCCTTTAGGATGGACTGGTTGGATCTCCTTGCAGTCCAAGGGACTCTCAAGAGTCTTCTCCAACACCACAGTTCAAAAGTATCAATTCTTTGGCACTCAGCTTTCTTTAGAGTCCAACTCTCACATCCATACATGACCACAGGAAAAACCATAGCCTTGATGAGATGGGCCTTTGTTGGCAAAGTAATGTCTCTGCTTTAATAGACTATCTAGGTTGGTCATAACTTTCCTTCCAAGGAGTAAGTGTCTTTCAATTTCATGGCTGCAATCATCATCTGCAGTGATTTTGGAGTCCCCCAAAATAAAGTCTGACACTGTTTCCACTGTTTCTCCACCTATTTGCCATGAAGTGATGGGACTAGATGCCATGATCTTAGTTTTCTGAATATTGAGTTTTAAGCCAACTTTTTCACTCTCTTCTTTCACTTTCATCAAGAGGCTTTTTAGCTCCTCTTCATTTTCTGCCATAAGGGTGGTGTCATCTGCATATCTGAGGTTATTGATATTTACCATTGCCTTCTCCGTTACTAGCATGTGAGATGAGTGCAATTGTGCGGTAGTTTGAGCATTCTTTGGCATTGCCTTTCTTAGGGATTGGAATGAAAACTGACCTTTTCCAGTCCTGTGGCCACTGCTGAGTTTTCCAAATTTGCTGGCATATTGAGTGCAGCAGTTTCACAGCATCATCTTTCAGGATTTGAAATAGCTCAACTGGAATTCCATCACCTCCACTAGCTTTGTTCATAGTGATGCTTCCTAAGGCCCACTTGACTTCACATTCCAGGATGTCTGGCTCTAGGTGAGTGATCACACCATTGTGATTATCTGGGTTGTGAAGATCTTTTTTGTACAGTTCTACCACCAAATTGTTTTCCACAGCAGTTGAACCATTTTACATGGTTATTTTACCAAGAATAACCAACATGTCACCAGCAATGTGTGATGGTTCCAGTGTCTCCACATCCTCACTGTACTTGTTTTCTCTTTTTTTTTTTTTTTTGTTGTTGTTAAATTATTATAACTATCTTAGGGTGTGAAGTAGTAGCTCATGGTTGTGCTTCGTAATATCCTTATGGCTAATGATGTTGAGCAACTTTTCCTTGGAAGATGGAAACAATGGGTAACTGGAAGGAAGCTGTGTCTCAAAATAAACCAAAATTGGTCACTATATACACATGCCATTTTATTGTTGTTACAATGTCCACCTATTATATTATGTTCATGAGTGAGTGAGTGAAAGTTGATCAGTCTTGTCCTACTCTTTGCAACCCCATAGACTATACTGTCCATGGAATTCTCCAGGCCAGAATACAGGAGTGGGTAACTGTTCCCTTTTCCAGGGGATATTCCCAACCCAGGGA
This sequence comes from Cephalophus harveyi, assembly GCA_006410635.1. Taxonomy (NCBI): domain Eukaryota; kingdom Metazoa; phylum Chordata; class Mammalia; order Artiodactyla; family Bovidae; genus Cephalophus; species Cephalophus harveyi. The sequence continues at coordinate 341,731 of SJYT01054406.1, forward strand.
CTGAACCCAGGTCTCCTGCATTTCAGGTGGGTTTTTTACCAGCTGAGCCACCAGGGAAGCCCTTATGTTTATAGTCATCAAATCATTTTCAATAACTATATATTGAGCAAATCTATTCAATTCCAGGTGTTGTTTTAGCATTAGAAATATAGTTGGGAACAAAAAGGACAAATAAGTAATTATCAAATCTAATATTAGGTAGAGATAAGTGCTATAAAAAAAATAAAGCAAGTTAAGGAGACAAAGAATGGGGCCAGAAGAACATCATGGTAGAAATGATGCTTTGGGAAGCACTCTAGAAACAGCTGAAATTTTTCATAGAGGCCTGAATTAAATAAAGGAAGGAGAATGTGAATTTCTGAGAGAGGTATTTGAGGCAAGGAAATGAAAAGGTTGGGCTTCTTCCCCATTCTCTGAGATTGAGGATGAAATTAGCTATTTTGGTCTTTTTTTTTTTTTTCTTATTTAAATTTAGAGTGGAAAGCCTGGTATATCTTTCATTAAAGGTTAAAGAACCATCTACATGTGGCCAGGAAATGGAAAGAGACCTAGTGAAAGGAGAAGAGGGTAAATATAGCCTGCTGCTGCTCATTTTAAGTATGAGTCAGGCAATCCATTATATCGTCATGATGATAGCCAAGAAATACATGTTCTCTATGAAGTTCATGTCATTCCATGGCCCATATATAATACAGATTCAGGCTATTGTCAACACTAGCACTCCAAGAATAACCAACATGTAGTAAGGGATTTAAGAATACAAAAAAGTAATTGTATCAAGTTTTAGAAGACATAAGGTCCTCTAAGAAGATGATGCTGTTGACACTGTCAGGAGGAAATGACTTTATTTAGATTTTCTCCCCTAGAGTGATGATGGTTTTGCATTGATCCATCTATATTCTCTTTCCTGATTGCTCCTATGATCAAGGGTAGAGGAACCAAGTTTTTCTGTGGCCAGAGCTGGCTGAGATTCAAGGTGTGAACTTCAGCCAGGGAACAGATCTTTTCTTTGACACTAACTGGCTTCCACAGAGATGAGGCTTGTGACTTGGCCTCTTCAGAGCACTTCTCCAGCCCTCTGAGCTAACTGGCAGGGGATAATAAACATTTTTTAGCCCTTAAGTGTCTTAGGCACGGTATGGGATGTATAGCCTAAAAGTCTACACTCACACATAATGATAAATCCCAGGAAGGGAGTTTGCCAGTTCCAAGCATAAAACATTCTCTTAATAGTTATAGCATAAGTCTGGAAAAATCTTAGAAATGTCATTTGATCTACCTTTCAACCTCCTTATAGAAATGAATCACGCCAGGAAGGCTGCTGCTGATTGTCTGTGACTCTAAGCTTTCACTTATCCTTTTCAAATCCAAATCTCCAATAAAACACAGCAGAAATAAATGCAAACATGATCCATTGGCCTATGTAGAAAGCATTTTTTTAAAAGCCCATTCGTGGGCTTTGGTGAGATTAGGGTGTACTTACAAATGCACCTCTCATTAGTGACATATTCTTCGGCTCTAAGTAAGGCAACAACTAAAGCAGATTATCAGGAGTTATGATGCAACAGAAGTGGAGGACCAGATTGTTCTAAAGCTGGGGAAGCAGGCTCAGTGTAGCATCTAGATCCAGTGGTATCGACTTGCTTGGCATTGCCCTGGGGCAGGTAATTGTCACTGAACGAATAATACTGTTTTTGCCAAAGTGAAAACGAAGTCGCTCAGTCGTGTTCGACTCTTTGCGACCCCATGGACTATAACCTACCAAGCTCCTCTGTCCATGGGATTTCTCAGGCAATAGTACTGGAGTAGATTCCCATTTCCTTTTCCAGGGGATCTTCCCGACCCAGGGATCAAACCCAGGTCTCCCGCTTTTTAGACAGACTCTTTACCATCTAAGCCACCGGGTAAGTTTTTGCCAAAGACTACATTAAATAAGCCTATGTATTTTCACTGAGCTGTTCATGTCATTCTAAACATTTATTAATAATTAGAACTTTCCCTTATATTTTTCACCTATTCAAGAGTTTGTTAAAAGCTTCTGTACACTAAAATCATAATTTTAAGACAGTATTTCATGGAATTGGTTTGAGTGCTAATTTACTAGATTTACCCTAATTTAAATGACCATTCATAGATACTATGGTATTTCATAATATTAATAGTGTTTTGTGATGAATTTTGAATCCTTCAATATGTATGGAATGCTGACATTTTGCTTTTGATAGATTTCTTTTCTTTATACCCTTGGTGATGAATTTATACTCTTTTGGTTAGTGGCTCATACTTGGAGAATCTAGCTGAATTCATTTGTAATCGTTTTCTTTTTTGAAGTAGTACTTATATGAAAGGATGTTCTAAACCTGCCACCTAGATTTTTTGTCCCTAGCAGCCACAACCTCTGATACTGCAAGTTCTTCTGGTCAGATTAAGAAAGAATGCCCTTTTTGAAACATCATTATATATCCCATTGGGTCAAAAATATAATGGTCATGTATTGTTTTTGTTTTTAAATTTTAACATGGAAAATGCTCTTCTAACTAAAATAAGCTAAAAAGTTGTATAGTTAACCATCCAAAGGAATATCCTACTGCCTATTATTTCTAACTATATTTGTGACATTTCCACATGTGACTTCCTGGATGCAGTCACTCTTTAGACCTCTAGTTACTTATGTTCCCAGTACTATTTATTAGGCACATACTATTGGCCAGGAACTGAGGATGTAGAATTGAATAGACATGGTACTTGCACCTCATGAAACTGATAGTCTATGGCGAAGACAAATTAGTGTGATTTATCTCCCAAAGCTAACTTACAAGATGTTATGAAAGTAAAGAAATGACCATCAAGTACATGAAGATTGGGTAGGATTTACCTAGAAGCATAAGGGTCATCTATGAACAAAGCTAGTGGAGGTGATGGAATTCCAGTTGAGCTGTTTCAAATCCTGAAAGATGATGCTGTGGAAGTGCTGCACTCAATATGCCAGCAAATCTGGAAAACTCAGCAGTAGCCACAGGTTGGAAAAGGTCAGTTTTCATTCCAATCCCTAAGAAAGGCAATGCCAAAGAATGCTCAAACTACTGCACAATTGCACTCATCTCACACGCTAGTAAAGTAATGCTCAAAATTCTCCAAGCCAGGCTTCAGCAATATGTGAACCATGAACTTCCAGATGTTCAAGCTGAGTTTTAGAAAAGGCAGAGGAACCAGAGATCAAATTGCCAACATCCGCTGGATCATTGAAAAAGCAAGAGAGTTCCAGAAAAACATCTATTTCTGTTTTATTGACTATGCCAAAAGACTTTATTTCTGGGGACTCCAAAAATGCAGATGGTGACTGCAGCCATGAAATAAAAAGATGCTTACTCCTTGGAAGGAAAGTTGTGACCAACCTAGACAGCATAGTAAAAAGCAGAGACATTACTTTGCCAACAAAGGCCCATCTCATCAAGGCTATGGTTTTTCCAATAGTCATGTATGGATGTGAGAGTTGGACTCTAAAGAAAGTTGAGTGCCAAAGAATTGATACTTTTGAACTGTGGTGTTGGAGAAGACTCTTGAGAGTCCCTTGGACTGCAAGGAGATCCAACCAGTCCATCCTATAGTAAATCAGTCCTGAATGTTCATGGGAAGGACAGATGTTGAAGCTGAAACACCAATACTTTGGCCACCTGATGTGAAGAGCTGACTTATTGGAATAGACCCTGATGCTGGGAAAGATTGAAGGCGAGAGGAGAAGGGGATGACAGAGAATGAGATGGTTGGATGGCATCACTGACTCAATGGAGATTAGTTTGGGTAAACTCCAAGAGTTGGTGATGGACAGGGAGGCCTGGCGTGCTGCAGTGTATGGGGTTGCAAAGAGTCGGACACGACTGAGCATCTGAACTGAACTGAACTGATAAGGGTCATCACAGCCAGAAAAAATAGTTTATGAGAAGGCCCAATGGAGGGAGAGAATACGGTCTAATAGAGGATGAGAGAGAGGATGTCAAGTGGGCTGGACCAAGAGGATTTGCTCCATGGCTGTTCTTGGCTTCCCTTCACATTTCTGATTCTCTTTAGCCCTGCAAAGTCTTACAAAAAAAATCTCATTCTATTAGGGTATAGAGATGGACCCTCCAAAGCCATAATACATGGTATCAGCAATTGTGTAGGAGGAAGCAGAAAGAAGGTTCTAGATATCTGATGGATCTGGAAAATTCCCAAATCACAAACATATTCACTGGAAAGTGCAGTGGAGCAATTTGAGAATGACAATTAAGTCTGGGAGAGGTTTTTCACATTCCAGTATGGCTGAATACAAGAGGTCTATGGTAAGGAGTTGGAATAGTCTGGGCCCCATAAACTCTAAAAACTTACCAAACTCCCTTCCATGATAAAGCTCCCTTCCAAGAAAAAGACCCTAAATTGAATATTACAGGGACAAAGGAAAAAGATCTGGATGAAAGCAAAGGAGAAGGACTGGGAGAAGCAGAAAAAAATATTATCAGATATCACTGATATCTGGCATAAAAACATAAATTACAAAAGGTTTCTGAATCATATACCCTTTTAACAGTTAAGAAAACAAATTTTTTATAAAAATGAGCAACATAGAAATGATTAAGTTTTAGTTTCATATTTATTTTTTAAAGAGAAAGAATAAATCAAAATAGCACATCCACAGACAATATGTACCAGAAGGATATAACCCCAAATGATGAGCATAAAATATTATAATTATCCCTATTTCTGATTTGTTTTCTGCATATAGTTACTTCTAATGAATCCAGAAGACTCTGATACACTACACGAAAGAATAACTTACATAAGAATTAGAAACTAAAAATGGGGTGATATACTCAGAAAAGAAAAAAATTAAAAAATTTTTAAAAAAGGAAGGTTAAATTAGAGGAAATGCAAGATCAAATAAGCATAACAAATAATGCCTTTAGATAGCTAGAAGATGAAAGGGAGAAGAATTTAAATGTCAAAAAGAGGGTAGAAATAAGAAGTACTGGAGAGAAAGTAACAAATTAAGAGGATAGGCAAAGAAGATTTAATATATACATAATAGATGTCCTCAAAAGAAGAAACCCAAATTAAAAAACAGCAAGTTCTAAAAACTACAATTTAAAAAATTCTTAAAATTAAAAAAGTTATATTTGACACTTTGCATTGAAAGATCGTCAAACACTCTCTTAAAAGTTGCCTCAGAGCAACCAACACCAAGACATAGTCTGTAAAATCAGTAATCTTGAAAAAAAAAAAATCTTCTGAGGGGATCTAGGTAGAAATACCAAATTACTTATAAGGAAAAGAAATTACTAATAAAATCATATGGACATATTAGAGATGCTATAAGCCAAGAATTTTATATTTAGCCAAGCTGATTTTCAAGTATAAAGTTCTTAAGCTGCTTTCAACATGCAAGAATTCAGAGAATATTGTTCCCATGAGTTCTTCCAGAGAAATTTACAAGAGAATGGGCTTCGGGCAACTAAAGTGAATAGAAATACATTGATGTAGCACTGGTGCTGATGAACAAATTTATATTTACAAAAAGAATCAATTGTTAGGTAAGGAAAAAAGGTATCAGAAAACTAAAAAGTTGGGAAACCAAACTTTAGTGATAAGGGAGTCACATTGGGGTGATCATACTTTAAACCAGAAAAAAATGTAAGTGAATATGGTAGTGAATAACTTAAAATTCAAGGGAGCTATTACGTGAGGGGAGAAAAGGAAGGTTTGTGATTGGTTAGGACTTGTGGGTGGGTTGTAGAGTGGCTGCCAGTGTTCTATTTCTTGACCTGGATGGTATTTAAGCGGAGAAGGCAATGGCACCCCACTCCAGTACTCTTGCCTGGAAAATCCCATGGACAGAGGAGCCTGGTAGCCTGCAGTCCATGGGGTCACTAAGAATCGGACATGACTTAACGACTTCACTTTCACTTTTTACTTTCATGCATTGGAGAAGGCAATGGCAACCCACTCCAGTGTTCTTGCCTGGAGAATCCCAGGGACGGGGGAGACCGGTGGGCTGTCGTCTATGGGGTCGCACAGAGTCGGACATGACTGAATTGACGTAGCAGCAGCAGTAGCAGCAGCCTTAGTAATTCATTAAACTATACATTTGTTTTATGTGATTTTTCTCTATCCATATTATATTCTACCATGAGAAGTATTTTTTTATAATTAAATTTTAAAGATTAATAATACTCTCAACGATCAAGTTGAAGATGGGCTTCCCAGGTGGCTTAGTGGTAAAGAATCTGCCTGCCAATGAATGAGATGAGGGTTTGATTCTTGGGTCGGGAAGATACTGTGGAGGAGGAAATGGCAACCTACTCCCGTATTCTTGCGTGAAAAAAAGCCCATGGACAGAGGAGCCTGGCCAGCTGCAGTCCATGGGGTCATGAAGAATCGGACATGACTGAGGACTGAACACACATAAATGATAGGAAGATGACAACTACCTTTAAAAACATAAATATTTACCTCAATTTGCTTCAAAGTTCAAAAGGCCTTCATTATGAAAAACCTAGAATGCAATCCATTGCAAAAAAAAAAAATCTATGAGAATTCCACATTAAGCATATTTAGTGGTTTTTTGGGGTTTTGGGGGATGGAAAACTGCTTAATTTATTTCATCAGAGCAAGAACTGGATGATAGTTTAATTAATAATATGAAAGATTAAAATATAAACTCCATCTTTTCTTGTAACAAGTTATCTGATTCTTTGTCAATTGTCATTTTCCCTTTGCATAAACAGTTGGCTATAATTTGAGCTTGACAGAGAAGAAGGGAAGGAATGAATATTCTGATGCTGTCATTATGGTTTAGTTTGAGGACTTTCCACATAGGCCTGTCAAATTACTTTCCTGCCTCTGGGCTTGCAATATGAGTAGAAGCCACATTTGATAGTCAACGATTATTATGGCACTAGGAACTATGAGAAAATGTTAATGACAACAAACCACCCATAGTAGCACGGTGTACAGGCAAGATTGCAGACTGCTGAGTCAAGTAAACATGAGTTAGCAACTGATTGCTCTGCTTCAGTTTCCTTACCTTTAAAATGGGGATAATGATACTTATCAGAATTTTCAAGATTCAAGATTATGATGTAAAGCATGGAGTTCAATCTTAGCACATAAAAAGTGCTTAATGGAAAATTATTTTCTTGCATGCCAGTAACAGCAGCTGCCGGTCTTGACATCATAGAGTATAACCAAGGAGGTAACGGGGATCGGGGGGCTTGTGGAGAAGCAACTGCTTTATTAGGGTAGCTTATAAATTTCCTCAAGTGATTTCTAGAGGAGCATGAGACAGAGAAATTATTTTTCCTTTCATTCATGAGATGACCTCATACTCAAGTGGTTTTGTTGGCATTAACTGCAAAACCTAATATTACAGAAGGAGCTCCAGGGACTGGTTCTTGGCTGATAACATAAACTGGGATTCACAATGGCTGAAACCACTTAGCATGCTATCCTGCTTAGGAAACCCTAATACTCAGAAGAGTACACATTTTAAATACCCTCCCTCCCATCCTCAAATACTGTGCTAAATTTCAAACAACTCACTAAGAAATCTCAGTGCAAACTTTTCACAAAGTAGGATGAAATTACAACTCAATTCAGGACTCAGACAAGTTTTCTTTGTTTTCTTCTCAAGTCTGAATTGCTTCTAGGTTGGTCTTTTCTAACTCAGAAGCCATTTTTATTCAAGAAGGGCTGTGTGGTTTTCTGAAGCAATTGCTTGGCTAGGAGCTTCAGCAAAATGGATAAACTTGTTTTTCCTTTCCCTGCTCAGTCCCCACACTTTAGAAATGTTTTCTAGTAATATGTACATTAAGCAAATAGCTGTTTCAAAGTCAGATTTGGAGGGAGTACTAATGGTAGGAGTAATTTCTAAGGGGCCAGATGCCAAAGAATAATCATATTTTCACTCATACATCCTCAATCTCTAAAACAAGTTAATGTGTGAAATGCTGCTGGGCTGGCTTACAGAAATGGTAGCAGAAATCCAGTGGATGCTGGATGGGAGATATACTTGTTTTCCCCAGAGGCCATTTCAATATTGCTAATTCTTAACTGGCCTGGCTGGTGTATTTGACAAACAGCCCAACAGAAACATTTGCTGTTTGATATTTTTTGATTCATCTGATGAAGCCTGCATGCAAGGCACTCATGCAGATGCAAACATCAGCAGTAATAGTATCATTTTACATTTTTTCCAGCAACTTTTCATCCAAAGGCCTCAAAGAGCCTGATAGGTATTAAAACACTCCCTTAGAAAAGAGAAACAAGTCCTCACTAGAAGAGAATGATAGAACTCTGGGAAATTACATGAGAAGTTTAGACCAACTTCTCACCTACAAATAGGCAGTGGTGAAGCCATGATTAAGCTCTGTTTCCTTACTGGTCCTGTGGGCAGCTCTCTGGGCAGTAAGGCAATACAGATGGTCTGGGGTGTTTAGTCCTTAATTCTTTCCTAAACTTTTTGAAATGAAGTGTTTCAAAATATTTATATTTTTCCACTACAGTTTGTGACTTTATAAGTTTTATTCAATATTTATATCACTTTCATGCTTGTCTCCACAAGATAAAATTTGGCTACCACCAAAATCCATCAATTTCTTTTTTTTTTTTTTAATTTCTTTCTTACCATCTTTATTTTACTCCTGATGTTACTGTTCCAGAAAAATGTATTATTATTCTTATTAGTCTAATCCTTGTTGCATGTGTTACTGTATCTTGCTTGTGCTAGAAAATAAAACATTCTTGGAAAGAAGAAAGAACTGAACTTCTGGGCTCTGATCTGGAAAGGAATCTTGTTAGCTAAGGTTGAAATCTGTGTTCTCTTCTGCTTGACTTTCTAGTGAGTTGTTCATGAGGTTAATTTTCTAACTGAGGACTGGTAAATGTCGATAATGCTAAAAAAGAATTTTTGATGTCTCGATCAAATGGAATTCCTTAACATCATAGCTTATATTCCCTTTCATTAACATTTCCTGAGAGATAAATGTGTGTGAGGCACCAAGCTAGTTCTAAAGAAAGGTGGTGGCCTGATTAGGCCACCATTCCTACCTGCAAGAAGTACAAAATGACAGTAGCAATGGCAATGAGATAAACTTATTGTCAAAGGTTGTCCTGGCTAGTAGTAGCAGCAAGATAACTAGTTAATACATGAGGCTAATGGTAAACACTTTAAAAAATACGATGTTGAATCCTCGTCCCCTATCCCATCTCTGTCACACACACACACACACTAGTTGTCTAACTAATTAGAGAAGGAACTCTCAGGTTATATTTTTGCCTTTTTAGGGAAGACCATCTGAACTTCTCAGTGTTGTCATATATTTTACAGTTTCAAAAGACAATGACCAGCAAACATTACAACAGTCCTCCAAACAGTAGTGATATTTTACAACAGAATAGTTCACTTTTTTCCACACTATATGCATTATCCATAAAAATGGACTCTCTTACAGGAAACAGAAAAATGCCTAACTAGATGCTATGAATATATGGGAGAGAGGAGACTTTTCAACTCTCTTTTCTGGATAAGCCATTCAGAATGCAAAACTGGCTCCTAGAAAGTGAGGTAAAGTGCTTATTAGTATTTTGGTTTTTTTCTAATGCCCAGGATTGAGAGTGAGGGGCTGGTCGAGCTGAGGCTGGGAAAGGGGTTCTCTCCCCTAGAGTTGCAGAGGCTGCTGGAGCAAGGGAAGATGTAGTGTGAGTGGTGGTTAGGATAGAGGAAGAGAAAAATGAGTAGGCCAAGCAAGAAGGGCACAGAAGACTGAAAAGGAGTCCGAAACAGAGGAGGACTTAGAACAGGTTGTTTGTAGACAGGATTAAGGCAGGGAGATGGAAAAGTGAGGGAGGTGCATGCCAGAAAGAAGGTGAAGCATGAAGCGGGGAAAGCAATCCTAGCAAAGTGAGAAAAGAACTATGGCTGTAGTTGTTTCCTTTCCAGCTTCTTTGGTGGATAAAATGGTTTGCATATATGTTGAGTTAGCTTGTGGTGGGGAGAAGGAGCTGTACGGCATTATATAGTTGTAATTAAATATGCATGTATTAATATCACACCTATTTATACACTGGTAGCCTTGTTTGAGGAGCCCTGGCTTCCTTCTCTTCAGCTGGCATATTAATAGCTGAATATCACCCCATCATCACCATGCTTTCAGAAGACCAGGAGCGCACCATCCTTTAGCTCTGTGCTCCCTTTTAACTACTGTTGGCATATATTGCCTGTCTTGTTCCCTCATTTGTAATGCCAAAAGTTGAGGACTCCTTGACAGTTTATTCCTTGGTTTTATGGGATATGTATCATTCTATGCACTTCCCTTGGGGCTCAGCTGGTAAAGAATTCGCCTGCAATGTGGGAGACCTGGGTTCAATCCCTGGGTTGGGAAAATCCCCTGGAGAAGGGAAAGGCTACCCACTCCAGTACTCTGGCCTGGAGAATTATATGGACCATGGGGTCACAAAGAGTCAGACACAACTGAGCAACTTTCACTTATTGTTCTGCATTATCTAGATGAAGTCAACTCAACTATTTACATTCATCCACGTACAAGAACTGGAGAAGGAAATGTCAACCCACTCCAGTATTCTTGCCTGGGGGATCCCGTGGACAAAGGAGGCTGGCAAGGCTACAGTCAGTCCATGCGATCACAAGAGTTGGGCACGACTGAGAGACTAAACCACCAGCACCACATACAAGAATCACCAAAGATAATTTTGCATAAGTAGAAACCCAAATCTGGCTCAGAACAAAATGCTGGTGTGGTGTTTTGCACATGGCAAAGCATTCAATTGTTGCATGGATATGTAGGACAATACCACCAACCAAGACATTCTCTTCCATTGATTATACTTACTTTCAGATTTACTCTATAGGATGCTTCCTTGAATGCTTTATTCTAACTTGACAGTGGCAGTGGAATGTAATTTACAATGACTATTTCCCATTGGGTTAAATTATGTCATAAAATTCATATAATTTCTCCAATAAAGAAAAGATCCAGAAAGCAATTTTTATTCCTTTGGGGTGGGGGTCAGGGACATGGGATGAGGTTTTTGACCTTAACTTTGTAAAAACTATGTTGCCCCAAGTCAAAGGTTTAAATCCTCCTGAAAATGTTATCTTTTTACATACTGCTCCACATGTATATATATTTGACAGAACTGACAATGGGAGTTTCTTTACCAAATCTTATTCTTTTCTCCCAGGAAAGATTTCATCATTAAGGCAGTAAGGTTACTGAGCATTTCACATGATTGCATGAAAAAATATCATCTAGATGATGCATGGTTAAAAAAATGACAAGTATCTGAGAAAATACACGTGAAACATGATGTAAGCTTTACCCTCAAAGCTGTTGCCATTTTGATTCAGGTGAATATAATTTTATAATTATGAAATCCTCTAATAATTATTGCATTCATCTACTGCTTTATAGCCCTTTTAAACCTAGTGAGAATTTATTCATTAAATATTTATTCCTTGCCTGCTATATATTAAGACTACACAAAGTTCTGGAATCTACTGTTTTTATTTACCCAGCCAATCATATAAGAATAGAGATGACAGAACCCCAAATCAGATACTATAATTCTCAGTTTAGACCCATGCAATTCAAATTTTCTGAACTAGTAACCCTATTTGAAAGGAAAAGTACTAGGTGGGTATTAGTTTCCCAAGGCAAGCAAGTGTGAAGTAGCAAGCTATTATTGTTTTTGGCATGTGAGTAAGAGTTGAAACCAGGCTCCTAGAAAAATCTACCCGGAAAGCAAAGTTTACCTTTAACATTCCCCATTTTCCTTTCTCTGTCCCTCTCATACTTTTGGCAGTGCCTCGTCTCCATTATTTATTGCCTTCATTTATTCTTTCCGTTCACTCACCAACCAGTTATTTTTCAAACAAGAGTAAGGCCAGTAAAGAAAGAAAGATATGAAAGGGAGAGACTCTGTATAAGGCAGCTACTGATTATGTTATAAAGTTAAGTCATGTCCAGGCATTACCACAGTACCAAGAAGAACATGACAAGTTCTGTTTAGTTACATAATTTTGAGAATTCAGAGGTTGTAAAGAACCCAAGCTCTATATCAACTGAGACCTGCCTTCTCTTGAACTACCCTTCCTCTCAACCAGAGGCTTAAGACCTTTGATGCAAATGACTATCACCTGCTGAGTTTTAAAATTCCTGCTACCCAGGCCAAATCCAAGTCTTGTTTTTTTTTTTTTTAAATCTCTGGAGATGGGACTCAGATGTTTGTTTTTTTTAAAAATTGGCTATTCCATTGTGCAGCCTAGGTTGAGAAACATTGTCCTAAATATCTCTTCTTTTTAAAAATCTCATGTTACCCTAACTTCAATATAAAAAGACAAATAACTTTGGGGAAAACATTAGTTTTCTCATTCTGTTGACAACCTCCCTCCCAAAGCAAATAAGCAAATAAAATCTAAGCTACAACAACAATAGCAGCAACAGCAAAACTGTTTTCTTTAAGTTCTTGGAGTTGGGGATTAGAATTTACCAAAAATAAAAAACAACAACAAAAAAGAGATTTTGGTTATCATTAGTGGAAGAAGAAGTAAAGTAGAAAGAGAGGCATGTCCTGGAGTGTGGTATAGTTGGAGAGACTTAGGGAAGAAATTTGCTGAAGGTGACATTTAGTAGGCAACCTATTTGGTCAGGGCGTCCCAGGTGGCGCTAGTGGTAAAAAACCTGCCTGCCAATGTAGGGGATATAATAGACGCAGGTTCGATCCTTAGGTTGGGAATATCCCCTGGAGGTGGGCACAGCAACCCACTCCAATATTCTTGCCTGGAGAATTCCATGGACAGAAAAGCCTGGCAGTCTACAGTCCACAGGGGACTCGCGTGGAGTCAGACACGACCTTGCACACACACAGTTTGGTCATATGCAAAGATCTTGGACAAAGGAAGTGGAATAGTAGTAGGAAGTCTGATTTGTTTGGACAACAAATCTTTAGTATTTATTCCAGTAAATTGCTCAATATGAGATCAGTGGCTGAGTTATTAAGACTCTGACAAACAAAACACAAGCCATAAATCAGGACCAAGAATCTGACCCTTAGTGTGATGGACGGGGAGGGAGTTAGGCAAGCGTAACAGAGCCCCCAGATTTGGCCCCTGTAATGAAATTATGAAATGTGTTGGCATCAATGCAAAAGTCTGGTGTCGGCCAGTAAAAATGAAGTAAAACAACAGAAAGGATTGGTTTTGAAGTGGTCTGTTTACCTTCAGTGCCTGAAAGCATCTATTCCATGCTCTTCCTTCGTATTGTTACTGCTAGTGAGGTAGATTAGGAAGCCCAGGGCTTGAACAGACCCACATTCTAGCTTTAGTTCCTTATTTACTATCTGTACGACCTTGGGGGTATAGTTTAATTCTCTGGGCCCCAGCTTCCAAAAGGAATTCAGAGATAACATCTATTTCAAAAAGTTGTGAAAAATAAAGAACAAATAATACAGTTGAAGCTGTTAATAATTTCAAGACTCTTTCTCCTTTGTCTGTTTTAACTGCTGTTATCTCTAAAGTGAAGTCGCTCTGTTGCGTCTGACTCTTTGTGATCCAATGGACTGTAGCCTGCCAGGCTCCGCCATCCATGGGATTTTCCAGGTAAGAATCAGTTCAGTTCAGTCGCTCAGTCGTGTCCGACTCTTTGCGACCCCGTGAATTGCAGCATGCCAGGCCTCCCTGTTCATCACCATCTCCCGGAGTTCACTCAGACTCACGTCCATCGAGTCCGTGATGCCATCCAGCCATCTCATCCTTGGTCGTCCCCTTCTCCTCCTGCCCCCAATCCCTCCCAGCATCAGAGTCTTTTCCAATGAGTCAACTCTTTGCATGAGGTGGCCAAAGTACTGGAGTTTCAGCTTTAGCATCATTCCTTCCAAAGAAATCCCAGGGCTGATCTCCTTCAGAATGGACTGGTTGGATCTCCTTGCAGTCCAAGGGACTCTCAAGAGTCTTCTC
>SJYT01054406.1:363327-389547 GCA_006410635.1 Cephalophus harveyi
GATGTGAGTCTGAGTGATCTCTGAGAGATGGTGATGAACAGGGAGGCCTGGCGTGCTGCGATTCATGGGGTCGCAAAGAGTCGGACACGACTGAGCGACTGAACTGAACTGAATACTTTCTAGAGTTAGCTGCAGTCCAAGATGCTCTCCATGCATTATTTTTTGAAAATCCATAATAAATATACATCATAGGGTTTATAGGAATGCTATGATGGTTTTAGTATTCCCATGCTACAGAGAAGGGAACAGAGAGCTGAGTCTCGCAGCTAATGATTTGCAGAGCTAGTTAAGCAAATTCAGGTGACTAATTCCAAAGCCTGTAATTTTAGCAACTACACAGAAAATAAACATTTGATGCCTTGAAATACTGTTGTCACATGTATTTTTAAGTCCTATGTCTGAATGTTCACAGCTTACTCTATCCCTTGCACGGAAAATCTACTTTCTGGATGAAAAGTAAAGCAGGGCAAGTTACAATTAGAAACACTTCGTCTGGACATGTTCAAGCATGAGTGTTTAAAGATAAACCTTGGCTCCCAGTCAGGACTTTCAATGCAGAAAAAACTTTACAACTAGGTTTCATGGCACAACTCTACAACAGCATTGCTATTCACTGCTTTTGTGAAATGAACCAAGGCTTAAAAATCAGCTAGCTTCTTTTTAAAAAATTTATGCCAATATAAGTCAGTGATCCATGCCAGTGGTTTTACTTAAGGCCATTATCACTTTCCAGAGAGTTTTGGTGACTGTGTAGCAAGGAAATGTAATAAATAGAAATGGAAAAAACACTTTCATAAGATGTAAATGTTTTAAAAACTTTTGTACTTTGAAAACTTTGTGGATTCAAGAAGGACTGCTTAGGGTACACACTATATACATTGAAATATATTTATAGCATATTTTAATGAATTTTTGTTTCTACATGAGTCATTTTCCTGTTATAGAGTAACACACACATACTGTCAAACACACATGGACATACAAACACAGTATCCAATATTCTTATCTAACTCATAGAAAATGAATTATATTCTTTCAATAAATATGTTACTCTTTACATGTGGAAAGTTAACCATATTCACATAAAGACTAAAGAAAAAGCAGGGCTGTTAATATAATCATCAATCTGTACTATAAATAATTTCACATTCATAGGATTTTACTATCAGGGGTTGGTCACAGTACCTTTCAAGTTCTACAAAGTTTATAGTTCTCCAACTATAGCTCCTATTTTGGTGGGCCTAGGCAGCCGCTTTGCAAAAATCAGTGACCAAGGGCCACAGCCCATCATAGAATCTGTGTCCTAATATGAGCCACTGATAGACTCGGTAACGGCAAGTGTAATTTTCAGGGACAGCATTGTGACTAACCAGTTTCCAAATTCATCATAACATCCTCAATATAAAGTACTCTAGTCTTCCAGGAGAAATAAACTTCATCTTAATAAATCCAACCAATAGGATCATTCTATGATCTATGTGTAGATCCGATGATATCGGAACAGAAACTCTGACGCTGAAAAGGTAATTTAGAAGCGTTTTCCCAATCTCCTCCAACCACAAAACCTCACCACCAGGGACCATATGAAAACACATTGGCCTAGAAGAAATCATTTGTCAGGTGAATACATGGAAAGCAAACTTAAATTTCACACTTGGGTCTGGATACATAAACAGTATGGAAAATGACGGAATATTTAAGGCATGAACCACACTTTCTAATTTAACTTATGGCCTTACTAATAAATACTTCCTTGAACATGTGCTTCACACATCATAAAATTTATGCACAGGCTACATGCTGGCTTTCAAGGAACCATTTGTATAAGGCTTGCTTTTCAGGGTTAAACCTCACATTCCTGAATCCTGACTTGTTTTTCAAAAAAGAAAAAGACACAAAGAAGCTCTTCAGTTGAAGATTCATGAATGCAGTGTACAGGGTTACAGTGTGTTATTTCATGAATTTAGGACCTTCTGTTCACCTGTACAGAACTGTGCCTGAAACAACTGTCTGAAACAGCTCATCTCATGTGCTAAGGATCAGCTGATGGCTTACTATCTTTTCCTGTAGCTATCTTGCAGGACTTCAGCCATAAACCAAATCTGACCCCCAGGAGAAGAAAGGCCCCTGAGTGGAAATAGGGCTTTGCTTCTCTTTTCTGCACTAAGGACTTGCTGCCCTTTTTGGAAAGGGCATCCTTGTCTCTTGTCTAGTGACTCAACCTGCCTTTCAAGATCTTGGTCATTTTCCCCCTTTTAGATTGAAATCTTCCAGAAGCTGACCCTAAGAATGCAAGCAACTTACTAAGGTGAGAGTTGGACCATGAAGTGCCAAAGAGCTGATGCTTTTGAACTGTGGTGCTGGAGAAGATTGTTGAGAGTCCCTTGGACAGCAAGGAGATCAAACCAGTCAATCCTAAAGGAGGAAATCAGTCCTGAATATTCATTGGAAGGACTGATGCTGAAGCTCCAATACTTTGGCCGCCTGATGCAAAGAGCTGACTCATTAGAAAAGACC
Organism: Cephalophus harveyi; assembly: GCA_006410635.1. Lineage (NCBI taxonomy): Eukaryota > Metazoa > Chordata > Mammalia > Artiodactyla > Bovidae > Cephalophus > Cephalophus harveyi. The sequence continues at coordinate 365,845 of SJYT01054406.1, forward strand.
CTGATGCTGTGAAAAATTGAGGGCTAGAGGAAAATGGGGCAACAGAGGATGAGATGGTTGGAAGGCATCATGAACTCAATGGATATGAGTCTGAGCAACCTCTGGGAGATGGTGAAGGATAGAGAAGCCTGGTGTTCTTCAGTCAATGGGGTTGCAAACAGTCAGACATGACTGAGCAAATAAACAACAGTTTACTAAGGAGGCACCAATAGGAGGTGAGGAAGTAAGACAGGGAAGCAGGCCTCTGGATGGGTTTTTTAAAAAAGCTTTTTGTTTTATATTGGAGTATAGCCAAATAAGTGTTGTGATAGTTTCAGGTGAACAGGTTAGGGTTTTGTAGCCGGGACTCAGCACTGCTGGATCTCATGGCAATGCTGTAGACTATACTTCAGATACAGAGTTATCCTACCCAGAGCCAAGGAAGCTGAGATGCGCAGGCTACCGACACCCACCACTTACTGGTTGAGAGCTGTTTCTGGGGATTCATTCCTGGGTCTCCTGGCCTTTCTTGTGTGTTGGCCAAGCAGGCTCCCTTAGGTGAGAGGACCCTCCAGGAACATGCAGGCTTGGGATAGGAATCTGTTGGCACGTATGAGAAGAGCGCTGAGGAGCACTGGTGCGGCCGTGACAGCCTCTGCGATGCCCTCCTTTGGGATCTGCAAGACTGGGCTAGGATGGCTGTCTTCTGTGGTGCCTAGCTCCATACACACCTCAGTCCCAGTGCTCACCACACTGTGCTGAAAGGATCTTTCATTTACTCTGTACGTGTTTGTTGAAAGCCTTGGCTATGTGAAAGAGAACGTGTTAGTGAATAAAAATAGATGTGATTGCTGCCCTTGGGAGGGAAAAGGTGAATAAGGAAGCAAAGCAATAAATACATAAAACTAAACACTGTAGCAAGTGCTATGAGCATAACAAATAGGGTATATTGACAAAAAATTATTGGAAGTGGGATGGAGACCCTATTTAGACATGGCAGATAAGAAAGGTCTAACTGAAAAGATGCTATTTAAGCTGCATCCTGAGGGGTGAGAGAAGTCAGTCATGAAAAAGGCAGAGAAAGTGTCCAAACAGGAAAGACAATAGGAAGAGGGGTGATCTCTTAGCTTATTGGAGGAACTCAAAGTCACTAAGGCTAGGATGTACTAGACAGATGTGGGTGTCGCAGATGAAGTATAAAAGTAAGCAAGGGTGGGTTAGGTGGGTCCTCATCTCTGTCTCTCTCAGTAGACTGCAAGGTCCTTGCAAACTATAGGGATCCTGTCATTTATCTTTATTTCCTCCTGGCTGTTGTGCCTAACTCTTTCTCCTCCTGGTATACAGCGCAGGGCTGGCATTCAATAGATTTTCAGAAAACTACTATGTTCTGTATCCTAAATAAAATATTTGCTTATTTCCTAATGGTGAATGGAAATTGGAAGCAACCCAAAAGAAGACAGTATCTGAGTACCTTTTAGCATTTTAAAAGGTAGAGAAATCCATAAAACCTTTCCTGTAGGTGATAATCTCACCAAACTTGAAAAGTCTCCTTAAGAATGTATAAACAAGTTTATAAGTTGCTTGAAAGAAGAGAAATTCATTTTTGTTTTGGACTATTAGGTACCTGGTATATTATATGTTTAGCCCTATGACCGGAGAAGGCAATGGCACCCCACTCCAGTACTCTTGCCTGGAAAATCCCATGGATGGAGGGGCCTTGTAGGCTGCAGTCCATGGGGTCGCTAGGAGTTGGACATGACTGAGTGGCTTTATTTTCACTTTTCACTTTCATGCATTGGAGAAGGAAACGGCAACCAACTCCAGTGTTCTTGCCTAGAGAATCCCAGGGATGGGGGAGCCTGGTGGGCTGCCATCTATGGGGTTGCACAGAGTCGGACATTACTGAAGTGACTTAGCAGCAGCAGCAGCAGCAACCCTATGACAAGAGTGACCATACAGTTGGAGAAAAAAAAAAAAAAACACAAGAAATTATGAAAGAGCACTAAAGGACAGTGTAAAAAACATTTACAAAAACAGGCACTTTCTAAGCACTTTGCATGGAGTGACGCATGTAATCCTTACAACAACCCCATGATAGAGGTTCTAGTACTGTTCCCACTTTATAGATGAGACAGGCATCAGTATCTTAGGTAAGTGACGCAATATCACACAGCTGATGTTAAGTCAGAGCTGGGATACTGCACGAAGAACTGGACTCCGGATATTCAGAAAAAATTTGTTGAAGGATAACAAGCACTGAAGGATTCAAGAAGGAAGATTATTATCTCAGACTTCCTTCAAGTTGGCAGCACAAACTGAAAATTCAATTTTACCCTCTGTCATTAAGTATCCCCTTTGACATCCTTGAAAAGGTTGGAGAATACCCTCTTGATGGCTTTTCATTACACAGCACACATCTCCCTATGGAGCAACCTACTCTGGTTCTAGTCGGCTCCAAATGACACAATCTTCTTCCTTACACAGAGTCACATCTACCTCTGTCACCTTCTTTGAGGCACTAACTCAGTGTTCCAGAATGACACAGAATATGGCAGTCTTGGAGAAGGTATAAAGACAGTTACTGAATGGAGTTTTTCTTTCCAAGGCTAAATAAACAGCCCCTTTCTCACCCATGTTTTTCACGTTTTATGGCTCCCAAGCCCCATACCATCCTCTCTGCTCTCCTCTGGTTGATGCTTTCAAGTTTGCTGATGCCCTATAGCAGCCTGGGTGTCTCAGATCAGACATACTACTACAGGTGTACTCTGGCCATACCTACACAGTGGGCTCACTACTACATTTTTATTCATGCAGCCTAAATCTAATTAACCTTGTTTTGGCAGTCTCAAGTCTGTTGACTCAGCTTAACTTTTCAGTCAGCCAAAACATGTAAGAATTGCCCCTCAGCCAAGTCCTCATTTCCGAAGCTAGTTCACTGAGAATGTACTAAGTACTTATGTAGAAATGAGATGCAGGTCCAATTTGATAGGGACTTTGTGTCAAAGGTTTGAGGGCGGCGGATCTGGATTCAAGTTGGAATTCTGACACTTTCTGTCTGCGTGACCTTCAGAAAGTGATATATTCTCTCAGTTCAATTTCTTTACTGAAAATACAGGGTGGAAATAATCTGCTGGATTGTGGGGAAATGTAAATGAGATGGTGTCTTGAAAGAACTTGACATAGTGCACCTAACTGTACTTGAACTAGAGCAGCTGAACGTGGCTGGACGAAAACATACCATGATGACCGATTTTATTGCACACTCCTTAATCTATAGTTAACTCTATCCCGTACTCCCCTACCTGACTGTTTATCATGTTCTCTATCCTCAGTCTTCCCACACTTCCTCCTTCTATTCATGCTTAGCTGACAGCTTTGCTTCCTGTTTCAGTAAAAACTAGAAGGACCCAGAAGAGACTTCCATTCACCCCCATCACCACATCGAACACCCTGACTGTATCTAGGTCCTTATCGCCTCTTGATGTGGTATAAATAAGTTTGTAAATTTTGTGATCTCATTCTCTACCAAAATGCAAATTTCTTAAGGACAGAATCTTTTTCTGTTTTGTTCATCACTGTATCCCCAGCACAGAGAACAGTTCCTGGTACAATTTTATAATGCATGGAAGATATTCGAAAAATGGTACCTGTTATTAATATTAGTTTTTTCTCTTGATTCCAATTTTCTAGTGGGGCAGACAGTCAAATACACAGACATTGACCCTTGAGTGCAATAATGGCAATGGCACAGAAAGAGCATGTGTGCGTGCTTAGTTGCTTTAACCGTGTCTGACTCTTTGCGACCTTATGGACTGTAGCCCATCAGGCTCCTCTGTGGGATTCTCCAGTCAAGAATACTGGAGTGGGTTGCCATGCTCTCCTCCAGGGAATCTTTCTCATCCAGGGATTGAAATTGCATCTCTGCATTGTAGGTGGATTCTTTACCATTGAGCCACCAGGGAAGCCCAGCATGGAAAGAGAAGCTGGCACAAATTGTTACAAGCACATAAAAGAGGAGGAGGATGACAAAGGAATTTAATAAAGCAGATGCTCTTCAGTCAAATCTTGGCTCCATCACTTCTTCAGCTCTTTTGTTTTGGACTACTTAATTTTATCAACCTCATTTTCCTCATGTGTAAAAAGGTTATAATAACGTTGTATTTGTAAAGTTGTTGCTAGGATTAAACACAGCAATACATATTAAGCACTGAGCTTAGTGCCTAGCAATGCTTAAAAATATGAAGAAGGAAGATTGGCAAAGGAGTAGGGGGAAAGAAGGGAGAAAGAGTATATATATGTTCGTAATTCAGACAGAGCTTTGGTGTAGGAGATAGTGAGATGTTGATGGATTCTGGTTTGTTTTGGCAATAAAGCTAGGAGATTTTCTTGGCATGTTGGGTGGGTGGTGTAAGAGATAATGAAAAGTCTAGATTTTTATTAATTTATTTTAATTGGAGGCTAATTACTTTACAATATTGTGGTGATTTTTGCCATACATCAACATGAATCAGCCATGGGTGTACATGTATCCTCCCATTCTGAATGCCCCTCCCACCTCCCTCCCCACCCCATCCCTCTGGGCTGCCCCAGAGCAGAACACTGACTTTGAGTGCCCTGCTTTGTGCATTGAACTTGCACTGGTCATCTGTTTTACATATGATAATATACATATTTCATTGCTATTCTCTCAAATCTTCCCACCCTCACCTTCTCCCACATAGTCCAAAAGTCTGTTCTTTACATCTGTGTCTCTTTTGCTCTCTTGCATATAGGGTTGTCATTACCATCTTTCTAAATTCCACTGCTGCTGCTGCTGCTGCTAAGTCGCTTCAGTCGTGTCCGACTCTGTGCGACCCCATAGACGGCAGCCCAACAGGCTCCCCCGTCCCTGGGATTCTCCAGGCAAGAACACTGGAGTGGGTTGCCATTTCCTTCTCCATTGTGTGAAAGCGAAAAGTGAAAGTGAAGTCGCTCACTCGCGACCGACTCCTAGCGACCCCATGGACTGCAGCCTACCAGGCTCCTCCATCCATGGGATTTTCTAGGCAAGAGTACTGGAGTGGCTTGCTATTGCCTTCTCCGGTAAATTCCACATATTTGCATTAATATACTGTATTGGTGTTTCTCTTTCTGATTTACTTCATTGTGTATAATAGGTTCCAGTTTTATCCACTTCATTAGAAGTGACTCAAATGCATTCTTTTTTACAGCTGGTAATACTGCATTGTGTATATATACCACAGTGTTCTTATCCATTCATCAGGTGATGGACATCCAGGTTGCTTCCATGTCCTAGCTGTTGTAAACAATGCTGCAATGAACACTGGGGTATGTGTGACTCTTTTAATTCTGGTTTCCTCAGTGTGTATGCCCAGCAGTGGGACTGCTAGGTCATACGGCAGTTTTATTTACAGTTTTTAAGGAGTCTCCACACTGTTCTCCATAGAACAGTGTACTAGTTTACATTCCCACCAACAGCGTAAGAGGGTTCCCTTTTCTCCACACCTGACTTTTTGATGGCTACCATCCTGACTGGTGTAAGATGGTACCTCATTGTGGTTTTGATTTGCATTTCTCTGATAATGAGTGTTGTTGAGCATCTTTTCATGTGCTTGTTAGCCATTTGTATCTCTTCTTTGGAGAAATGTCTGTTTAGTTCTTTGACCCACTTTTTGATTGGGTCATTTATTTTTCTGGTATTAAGTTACATAAGCTGCTTATATATTTTGGAGATTAATTCTTTGTCAGTTGTTTCGTTTGCCATTATTTTCTCCCATTTTGAAGGCTGCCTTTTCACCTGGCTTACAGTTTTCTTCCTTGTGCAAAAACTTTTAAGTTTAATTAGGTCCCATTTGTTTATTTTTGTTTTTATTTCCATTAAATAAAAGGTGGGTCATAGAGGATCTTGCTGTGATTTATGTCAGAGAGTGTTCTGCCTCTGTTTTCCTTTAAGAGTTTTATAGTTTCTAGTCTTACATTCAGATCTTTAATCCATTTTGAGTTTATTTTTGTGTATGGTGTTATAAAGTGTTCTTGTTTCATTCTTTTACAGGTGGTTGACCAGTTTTCCCAGCATCACTTGTTAAAGAAATTGTGTTTTCTCCAGTGTATATTTTTGCTTCAATTGTCAAAGATAAGATGTCCACAGGTGTGTGGATTTATCTCTGGGCTTTCTATTTTGTTCCATTGATCTATATTTCTGTCCTTGTGCCAGTACCATACTGTCTTGATGATTGTAGCTTTGTAGTATATTCTGAAGTCAGGCAGATTGATTCCTCCAGTTCCATTCTTCTTTCTGAAGATTGCTTTGGCTATTTGAGTTTTATTTTTTTGTTTGTTTCCATACATATTATGAAATTATTTGTTCTAGTTCTGTGAAAAATACATTGGTAGCTTGATAGGAATTGCATTGAATTATGGAGAGGGCAATGACAACCTACTCCAGTACTCTTGCCTGGAGAATCCCATGGACACGGGAGCCTTGTAGGCTGAAGTCCATGGGGTTGCTAAGAGTTGGGCACAACTGAGGAATTTCACTTTCACCATGATTACTTTGGGTAGTATACTCATTTTCACTGTATTGGTTCTTCCAGTCCACAAACATGGTATATTTCTCCACCTATTTGTGTCGTTTTTGATTTCTTTCATCAGTGTTTTATAGTTTTATATATATAGGTCTTTTGTTTCTTTAGGTAAATTTATTCCTGAGTATTTTATTCTTTTGGTGAATGGGATTTTTCCTTAATTTATCTTTCTGTTTTCTCATTGTTAGCATATAGGAATGCAAGAGGTTTCTGTGTATTAATTTTATATCCTACAACTTTACTATATTCATTGATTAGCTCTAGTAAATTTCTGGTGGTGTCTTTAGGGCTTTCTAGGTAGAGGATCATGTCATCTGCAAACAGTGAGAATTTTACTTCTTCTTTTCCAATCTGGATTTCTTTTACTTCTTTTTCTTCTCTGACACTGTGGCTAGGACTTACAAAACCATATCGAATAGTAGTGGTTGACCCTGCTGCCTGACGGAGTTGCCATCTGTCAGGAAAGACTGTCTCTGAAGCAGGATTATCTAAGACCATCTGCTCTCATCAGAGGATTCATCTTTCCTCTGATCTTCCTCCTTTTTTCTTATTTCTCCAAGTAAATCACTTTATAAATCTCCCTTTTGGTGGTCCATCATGATTATGATTGATCTATTTTGGGCTTGATACTTCTGTTCCTGTGTGCATGTGTGCTCAGTCATGTCCAATTCTTTGCAACCCCATGGACTGTAACCTACCAGGCTTCTCTGTCCATGGAATTTTCCAGGCATGAATTCTGGAATGGGTTCCCATTTTCTGTTCCAGGGCATCTTCCTGACTCAGGGATTGAACCCACATCTTTTATGTCTTTTGCATTGGCAGGTGGGTTCTTTACCACTGGTGCCACTGGGGAAGCCCAGACACTTCCATCATGCCTTTTTGAAGTTAGAGCTTAGACACTCTGCTTCCTCCTTTATGAGCACATGGTTCTCTTCAGATACCTTCCCCCATCTTCTTTATTAATATTATCTGTTTTCATATGGTCATGAGACTGTATCTAATTAGGGTCTGGAATTTTTTTTTTCATCCAATATTGAGGTTTGTACATGAAATATATCTGCTGAGTGTTGGTGTCTTCATCTCTAATGATATTTAACTAACCAGTAGATAACACATCACTTTTCCTCAAGTTTGCTGATCATCCTAGCTTCAGCAAACATTTTTACGGACCTGATTGGAATTAGGGTCAAAGTTGACCAGTCTTTTCACTGCCTTCCTTAGTTTTATTTAAAGAAAACTATTTGTCAGGTAGAAAAAATTTAGCCCAGACTTAAAATCAATGTCTGAATGAGTAACATCCTTTTCATGGCAATAATTTACTTCTGAGTCACTCTCATGGGTTTAATCAGGATTATAATATGATTATTCTTCAAGTAAGGGGAACTCATCCATAAGGCGTGATCATGATGCTGTCTCTCTCTCCTTTTATCCTTACTCAAATCTCTCTCCTTTTATCCTTGCTCAGATGTTCTTTATTAAGCCTCTGCTGTGTCCATGGCTCTTTATGTAGAAGGAGGAGGGGAGGGAAAGGACCTAGCAGGATTTGAGTAGCCACAGTGTGCCAGGCACTGAGCTAAGCACAAGACTTACTTTTTTCCACTTATTCTTCACATCCCACAGCTGAGAAGCATTGCCTCTTTTACATATGGAAAAAGTGAAAGTCAGATAATTTATGACACAAGTCAGGTTCACAGAGCAGAAAGTCAAAGCCCCTCTGCTGATTCCAAAGCTGTTCTCTTTTTGTAACAGTATGCTGTTTTACAGGGGAAGCATGTTCTTGGCACACCACCCTTTTTTACTTCCTCTCCTAACAAATTCTAACAAAATTCTTTTGGAAAAATGTATATGCTTCCATTGTTATACCACAGCCTTGCATTTTAGTGTTACCAGTGAAATTATGTCCACTTTCTGGACTTGCTCGCTTTCTGGTCCATATTTTGTAGTTTGACTTTGTTGTTGTTGTTTAGTGGCTAAGTCTTATCTGATTCTTCTAAGACCTGATGGATGGTAGCCCACCAGGCGCCTCTGTCTATGGGATTCTCCAGGCAAGAATAGTGGAGTAGGTTGCCATTTCTTTCTTCAGGGGATCTTCCTGACCCAAGGAATGAGCCCACATCTTCTGTATTGGCAGGTGGGTTCTTTATCACTGAGCCAGTTTGTCTCAGAGATAATTATAAATCTAGGGTGGAACTGTTGGTAAAAGTGTCCACTGGGATATGAGTTGGATCTTGAAGGATGGAGAGGTGAAGTTCAGCGAAGCAGAAGAATAGAGTAAGTGTGGGGAAACAAGCAGAAATATGGACAAAAGTAAGAATCCACATGCTTGTGGATGGGGCTCTAGATTGCGGGATGATTAGAAAGTCCCAGGGAAGACTTTGGACTGTATTGTGCTGCAGATAATCACCAGGGCTGGGGGAGGGAAGATAATTATAGGCATCTGGAGGATAACCCTGCAGGGTTGTGCAAGCTGGGGATGAACACAGAAGCCATGTTATTTCAGTAACTCAAGTATGAGATAACAAAAGGCTTTGAGTAAGTGGTTAGCAAGAACAACTTATACAATCTTTTTCACCTATAGCCTTTTGAATGTCAGTCTCCTCTGGGCAAACAGGCAATGAACATGGAAGCTTGATAGCTGAAAGAAAAAAAATAGGATTGTACTTTTTTTTTTCTTTTTCTGTAAACTGATATACTGTTTAAGAAGGTCAAGAAGCCTCTCAAGGCTGTTCTTTATAGTTATCAATATTTACAACTGCTTTCAAGGGAACCTTCTGAGGATGAAGTGAGGTCATATGTAAAGTGAGACATTGTTTTTCCCTCAGTGTGGTGCTATTCAAGGCTGTAACAGGTCCAATCTCCATTGTGCAAATAAAGATTTGGGAACAAGAAAGGTTAAGAAAATTGCTCAGGGTCACAGATCTAGCAAGACTTAGGTTCTAGAGTATTTTTAATTCAGTGTTATACTGTTCTTTTGATTCAAAGCAAAGTTACAGATTGGGAAAAATACAGAATTTTCAGCAAAAGGTTAAAGTTAGAGAAATCATTGAATGGAATAAAGACTAAAATCTATTTAACTAATTTGCTCAGCTAGAAAGTAGGCAAATTAACAGAGTGGGTGAACAGCAACATCAAAAGTTTTTTCAAAAATCTTTTTTTTTTTTTTTTTTTTTCCTTATGGGGATAGAAAACTTTAAGAAGAAATTAAAACTAATTTTTTGCCACGGACATATTGAAAGTTCGGAACTGGAATCTTAAAGAAATTTAAGTACGATGAAGATACCTGCTACTCCAAACTATGTTTGTTCCACCATGTTCTGCCATCTTGAAGAACAAAGTAGAACCAGAAGTGAGAAGTGATAGTTTTTTAATCAGAATCAGTTGTCCTTTTTTTTTTTTTTTCTCCAGTTGGTGAATCTCCTAATGTGTAGGCACTAGCAGAAATGACATTAAATTTATAACTTATGTGCCTATATGTAGGTTTGGTAAAAGTGAAGTCAGCATACAAAGCAATCCAACTTTACTTCTTGAAATTGCTACACTTTGGAATTTTCTTAATGTATAAATTCTAAATTTGCCATCCCATTGCCAGTGTTACAAAACTTATTCTCATGCTGCAAGAAATCTTATTTGTGAGAAATGGAAGTTTTTCACTCATTGGAGAAAGCCCACTTTACTTTTTCCCTATTTGAAAGAAAAGGGAAATGAAATAAATTTACTTTAGTGTAACTCTAGATAATTACTTTTCCAAGAATAAAGAAATTAGTATATTTTCCTTAACTTTTGATGTGGTAGGTATACTGAAAAATTATGAAAAGGGAATAGACTATAATAATTCTACCTCAAAATAGATTTACGTTAGATTCTCAAAAATATCCTCAAACTTTTTCAAGGCTTTTAAAGATATCAACTTTTTGAAGACACGAGCTTTTCAAAGTCCTATTTTGCACTAACATTGGATGATGATATGATAGTTTATTTTATAAAGTTGTTAAATAATAAAAATGATTAAAAATATATAATTAATGTTTCTTACCTAAAAATTAAAAAAAAGTAATAGATGTAGTGCACAGGACTTCCCCCCACCCTGTATTTCTATAATGTGTCCAGCTTCAAAACAGACTTTATCTTTAATACTTTAATACATATCTCGAGTATATGATTATGTGTTTTCTAGCTGGAAGTATGGATGGAGATGAAAAAAACATAAAAGAAAAAGGATCTGACCTAGAGTTTACAAGTAGACCCCCAAACTAGGCAGATGGCTGTGGAAACAACCTCCAGCCTGGGGGCTTCTGTTGGCTACACAGCACTGCAGGGTGCTTCTCAGACTGTGAATCTCCCATCTTGGACTCACTGACTTACAGTCCACAGGGATGTCAGACCCTTCAGATATTATGCCCTCGTTTATCAAGTGCAATGCAGAAACTGAGTGTGATAACAAATGATATGTGATTCAGAAAAGAACAGGACATATTGAAAGAAATCACTATGGCACAGAGAAAAAGGGCAGCAAAATATGCATTTGTAAACTTACAAGCATTTAAGATACCTGTATTCATTTCATCAAAGCCCCAAACACATTTCTCTGAAACTTGAGAGGTTCATTTCACATATGGCAGGCAAAATAGAGACTTTCTTTTTAAACATATGAAGACTTTGGGCCATTCTCCCACCTGTGCATCAGAGTGTGGGCCTGAGTGACTTTTCCTAGGTCTTTCTTGGGAAGGCAGTATATTTGGCAATGTGACACAGTGGCTTGATTGCTCTGATGCATCTGTTTTAACAGAGCTCTTCTGAAGCCATTCTGACTGGTAGTTCATACAGTTGGAACATTCTAAAACAGCTTGGAAAAAAACCCCTCCAGTCCTTTTTATAATCACCAAGTTATAAGTGAAACGGATACCTTCACTCCATCCCCGACTTGCCCTGCTAATTCCCACCTCTGGGGGTTTAAGAATGGATGAAGGATGGGCCAACGTTTAGGGATATGGGTGAACTATTATGTGGGAATTGGGCATATTTGTTGTGTACATTACTTGTTCATTTTCTAAAAAGATAATAACTTTTACTTTTTTGGCAAATTTCTATAAAAATAGGCTGTGTACCAAACCAACTCTATTCTTTGCACTGTAATGAAATTCTTCATCTTCAAGGATGCATATGGCTCTCTATTAGAAAGGGGAGCTCTGTTTTTTTTTTTTTTTTAACCATATGCAAAATCACCACAGAGATCTTAGAGAGCCCTTATAGCTACTTGAGAGTTTTCAGTTCCTCTTGTGGCATATTCCTTTTGAAACAAAGAAGGGAGTCATAGCTATGGACTGAAGGGTTGTAATCTGATAAAGTACGTAGGTGAAGACTTGCTCTGATAGAAGAGGGACATATGGAAATGAAGCGAAATATTCTTTTCTGACTGTACTGTGTACTTACTTTCTGGATTGCTGACAAAACAGAGCAAAATTAACACCTTTTAAATCTCAATTTGCGATAACAAATATTACTGATGTCAGAGAGTAATACACAAATATTTTAGTACCAATTCAAGGAGATAGTTAGGAAAACAAGCATTCATTCTGCCACCACGTGTTAATAAAAAGAACAGATATTTAGGTTCATATACAAAAGATCACATTGTGTATTGATTCTTTTCTATTTTAGTCCTATCAGTTTTATTTTGGGAATTTTGCATCTTAAAGTTAGTCACCAAAAATGAGTGTATAATTATGCCAATTTCTCATGAAAGTTAAAAAGCAATTTCAGAAAAATTCTTCATATTTCCAATGTTTTATTAAAATCTTCAATTACGTCCATCTATTTGGAAACATTCACATGCTAGGCTTGGTTTTAGATGGGTAAAGATTAGAGGGCCAGAACCTCCTATCCTCCAGGTTAATATCTATTTTTCTTGAGTACAAATACTATCCCTGTGCTCTCTGCTACTTCCCTAGTTTAAGTTCTTAATGTTTCTTACAGGATGATTTCTAGATCATGCTATGGTTACCCTGCTCCTGAGCACTCCCCACACCAATCCATCCAGCCCAGATGACCATGACCAAGATTTTTCTACATCATAGATCTGATCTCTTCACCCTCTTTAATAAGTACAAACCAAGAACCAAAGGGGTACACTGGAAGAGGAAAGGGTGCATTAAGAATGCATTAAGAACAAAAGGAAGCTAAGGAAACATTCACAATCCCATAGGCACTTGAGAAATTATATGTGTTTGGTAAAAATCATCCTAAATGTAAATGCATCCTAGAAAATGAAAATGTAAAATGCATCCTAAAAAAATAGATAAAGCCATCTTCTTAAATTTATAAACAATCATTTCTCTGGCCTTATAAGAAGAGAATCAGCCTGAAAAACTAACAGAAGGAAAAATACTTGACCTTGGTGCTAAGCAAACTTCCTTGCCTTAGGGTTTAGGATTGAGCCTCTTAGTAGGGCACTTAGCCACTTCCTTCTAGTTGCCTAACTATTGTAACTTTATCCATATTAAACTAATTGCAGTTTCCTAAACCTACCCTGCTCTATTATACTTCTTTGCTCTTTTCTCTGTTGATAATTTCCTTACTTTCTATCTTTGTCTAACAAATGGATTCTTCAAAACCCAGTTCAAGTATTAGGTCTTATTTGAGTCACATTTTCTTATCTCTTCAGAGTCCTTCTGCGTTCTAATAAATCTTCTATGCACGTCTTCATGTACTTAAAATAATGTACTATACTTATTTCTTTCCATGGCTGATGTCCCCCTCCTAGGTGGGATAAATCCTCTAGGGCAGAATCCATGTTTTTCTAAAAAAAAATTTTAATTGGAATATAATTGCTTTATAATATTGAACTAGTTTATGCTGTACAACAATGTGAATCAGCTCTAAGTACATACATATACCTTCTCCCTCTTGGGCCTCCCTCCCAACCCTCTAGATCATCACAGAGCACCTAGTTGAGCTCCCTGTGCTATACAGCAGCTTCCCACTAGCTATCTATTTTACAACTTCACTTTTCACTTTCATGCATTGGAGAAGGAAATGGCAACCCACTCCAGTGTTCTTGCCTGGAGAATACCAGGGGCAGGGGAGCCTGGTGGGCTGCCGTCTATGGGGTCGCACAGAGTCGGTCACGACTGTAGCGACTTAGCAGCAGCAGCAGCAGTGTATATATATCAATGCTATTCTTGCAGTTCATCCCACTCTCTACTTCTCCACTGAGTCCACAAGTCCATTCTCTACGTCTGCATCTCCACTGTTGTTCAGTTGCTCAGTTGGGTTCGACTTTTTTGTGACTCCATGGACTGCAGCACCCCAGGCTTCCCAGTCCTTCACCATCTCCCAGAGATTACTCAAACTCATGTCCATTGAGTTGGTGATGCCATCCAACCGTCTCATCCTCTGTCATTACCTTGTCTTCCTGCCTTCCGTGTTTCCCAGCATCAGGGTCTTTTCTAATGAGCCAGCTCTTTGCATCGGGTGGCCAAAGTCTCTATTGCTGTCCTGCAACATGCCTTTTTACAGTTTTCAGCACAAGATAAGTGCAATTGAATAGAAATGTATGAGAGAATGATTGTTATCCATGTTTCCCAGCTGTGACTGTCCCATGACAAGAGCTTTTTCTGGTGGATGGTCTTTCCATTTCTGAGTTCAACATCTAATGCCAAGGGAAAATCAAGGAAAAGTAATCTGCATCTTGACACCAGATTTTAAAAATCTTTCTCCACTCTAAGAAAAGAGCAACAGACGAAACACTGCCACTGAGGACTAAAAGCAAAGCTCTTTCACAAATGTAACTGAGTCTGTTTACTTGTTCTGAGTATGAATGTTTGAAAATATGCAATGGCAGGGAAATAAGGTGCCAAATTCTACAGGCAAAAAGCCACAGAAGCAATATTTCAAAAATGGTCCATTAATTTCTTCTGTTACCTACCAACCACACAGCTTGAGAATATATTTTAAAAATCTGATCTTGTTTTAAACCATTAAAATAGTTTCCATTGTCTAAATAACAGCCAGTTCTCCTTATATTATTTCTGATTGCAGCCTGTCCGTGTGACCTGTTTTTTCCACTGTTGAGCTGAAAGTAGTATCATTTCCATTCTGCTACTGCCTGATAGTACTGAGAAATGCAAGCTATAAAACTGCGCTTGTCAAGAAATATTAATGGAGGGGGTGGCCGTATACTTTTACAATGCTTAAAAGCTTAAGCTGTAATAATAAAAAGTTGGCTTTTATTCCCTGAGATCATCAAAAGAACTTGAAGGAAATGAAAGTAAAATCCAATGGGATTACAAAATTAAGGCAGAGTTAAGGAAAAATATTTTGAGTACCAGAAGAAATCTAAAATAAATAATAAAAAAATAATACACTTGTGATATTGCTATTTGACCCAGACAGTTTCCATTCAGTTATGTAATTGGAGACTCTTTGAAGAATCTAGCCATGAACTCACTGGGGAAGGCAGGAAAAGCATCTTTTCTTGGATATCCATCTGGATTCCACCAGTTAGCTTGACTAGATAAAGAGAAAAATGGGTTTCTGATGGTTTAGACAGAAAGCACTAGAGCAAAACTTTGTCAGTTGTCAGAAGGGTAAGATTAAGGGATGGAGGCCTATCCTTGAACAGGAAGGGGACCACATCACACCCTATCGATAACCATGGGTCAAGGTGAAGCTGTAGGGTTCAAGTGGGCAAATTAGTAATATCTCCACACCTAGGACACTGTTGTAAGTCTAGCACTGAAAACCATGCAGAGTCACCATGCAAGTTTGAGAATTTCAGATTTGAAAGCAGTAAGGTAAAAATCTGTGTCTTGGTATATGACCCAAAATCCCCAGAAGAGATGTGTTTACAAAATCCAATAAGGCCGATCAGTTGCTCAAAGGGACAGTGGTCCAATATATCTGGTTAACAGTGGAAAAAAATGTTCAAGGAAACTTGCCTTGTTAGTGTATTTGTGCAAGTCAAGATTCTAGTAAACACATAAGAATCAGCATGTTCTCAAAATCGCCTTTGACCATATCATGTTATGACACAAATCTTCAAAATACACAGAGGATAAAGTTGTAATGGCTTCCCAGGTGACTCAGTGGTAAAGAATCCACCTGCCAATGCAGGAGCCTCAGGAGACGTGGGTTCAATCCCTGGCTCAAGAAGATGCCCTGGAGCAAGAAATGGCAACCCACTCCAGTATTCTTGCTGGGATAATCACAGGGACAGAGTAGCCTGGTGGGCTATAGCCCATGGGATTGCAAAGAGATGGGCTGAGCATGCACCAAGTATTACTACTTCCCACTTCTCCCCAGCATCTCTGATTGAGTTGTATTATTGTATATCTCTGAAAAGTCGTATTTAAAAAATAACTTTCTATCTTATTAAGTACTTATTTTGTATCTCAGGTCAAGATTAAAACCTTCTTCATAGAGAACAGATTCATAGTTGCTAAAAGGGAGAGGGGATTGGAGGAAAGATGGAGTAGGAGTTTGCGGTTAACAAATTCAAACTACTATATTCTACTATATGTAGAATGGATAAGCAAAAAGGCCTACTGTACAGCACAGGGAGCTATATCAACATCCTGTGATAAACAATGATGGAAAAGAATATAATAAAAGTGTATTTACATGTATAACTGAATCACTTTGCTGTACAGCAGAAATGAACACATATTGTAAATCAACTATATTTCAATAAAAAGAAAAAAGACTGAAAGGAAGGTTTTTTTTTTTTTTAAAGAATGAAGTCTTCCTTTTTGACTGAATCTGTCTAGTGGAGATTTTCTGAATATTTCTGTGGTCACAGGTTCCCTTGAGACTCATATAAACTCTCCCCAAGCAATTTGCTGTGCACAAGCCTGACACACGCTCACATGCACATTCAATGCTGTGTATACTATTTCATGAGGTTCACGGATCATATAATTTTATCTGTGGATGCCAGTTTAGAAATATCTGCCTTGTTGATCTTGTGTTTTTCTGGCCTCAGATAAAACTGTTAAGGAACAAGTGTGCCTTTGATTCATCCTGCTTCTTTGCAGGGACACTTACGGAGTGTCTGTGGAGTGAAAGTTTTCGTGTTAGATGACAAGGATACAAATTTGCTAAATTTCTTTCTTTTGAGGTGGAAAATTCCAAGTTCTAGAATGTCTAGAACTGCTCTGTTTCTTTCCATCTCTACTTGCATGATCTGTGTGGTAAATCATTAAACATTCCACATAAATTACAATAATATTTTAACCAGGGTACAAGGGTTTTAATTTGCTTCTGAGCAAATTTTTTACTATATGAGGTTTAAAGGTTAAAATCTGAAAACCGAAGCAAGGTTACCTGGCAAAAACAATTCTTTCTGGAGTCTTTCTCTGGCCTGCTGTGAAAAGCATCTTTTCTTCAGCCAATCAGCTCCATATTCACTGTAATGGTCATTTGGCCACATGATATGAACCTTATAACACAGAAAGCAAATATCACATAAACATATATTATGCTTCTATGTACTTTGGTTTTCTGTTATTGCTGCTTCTGAAAGTTATTTAAGGTTATCAGAGAATCAAATTAGCTCTTGCTTTTTTTCCTTCTGTTTTTTAACTTATATACTCAAAAGCATAGAATAAACTTTTGGCAAAGGAAGAAACTGAACGCCAAGGAGATAGAGCTGAGGTCTGAAGCCCCTTAAATATTACACAAGAAACAAAACCTGGCTAGATCTGAAGTTCTTGTTTTATATTCTTAAAACCCATGGTCCCTGAACTTTCTGTGATGACTTGAGGTCAGAAATCAATTACGATTCCTGCCAAGAATATCAGAAATAGTAATGATGATAATGAGGTAGATAATGCTAGGAGGAATAGCACCATTTTGAGTGCATACCCATTTCCTTCTCCAGGATACTCTACAAGAAGCACTATAAACATAACTCACTTAGTCCTCGTGCAACTTGTGGGAGAAGCTATAACTAATATTCACATTTTCAGGTGAGGCAAGTAAGAGGAAATAACATGGTTAAAATCCCACAGCCAGCAAGCAGTGAACTCTGGCAGTAAAGTCCTTGATTCAAGATGAAGACAGGTGGGGGTGGATGACCTTGCTGGTCACACTTCCTCTTCTGATAACCATCCTAGCAAATTTGGAAGAGAAACAGGCTGGGGCCATGTCTGCTTTGTGGTTCTGAGAGCTCAGCTGTCAGGACTCCCATACGAAGTCTTTTACGCCTACTCACGAATTTGACTAAAAATATTAATCAATACAAGTTTCTGAGTGCTCACTGTATGCCAGCCACATGCTAACATTTTACCCATATTATCTCATTCAATCTCCACATCATCTCTAGGAACAAATCTTGTTAGTATCCTTCATTTCTAGATGAATAAACTGAGGTAGGGAGCATTCTTTGTATTAGAGAAATAGTTTGATTGTACCTTCAAGGCTGCCACTCACTGAAAGAATAATGAGCAACTTTGTATATTTTATTAAAGATAATAGCAGTAGTAATAAAAATGGTAATAATAATAATAGCAGAAGCTTTCATTTAGTGAGCATGCTGACTTGGCACCAAGCACTCTGCAATCTTGTTTTTTTATACATGGCTCAGTGTTAAAGAATCTGCCTGCCAATGCAGGAGACACAAGAGATGCGGATTTGATCCCTGGGTTGGAAAGATACCCTGGAGGAGGAGGAGGAGGAGGAGGAGGAGTGAAGTCGCTCAGTCGTGTCTGACTCTTTGCGACCACATGGACTGTAGCCTACCAAGCTCCTCTGTCCATGGGATTTTCCAGGCAATAGTATTGGAGTGGATTGCCATTTCCTTCACCCTGGAGTAGGAAATGGCAACCTACTCCAGTATTCTTGCCTGGAAAATTCCATGGACAGAGAAGCCTGGTGAGCTATAGTCCATGGGGTTGCCAAGACATGACTAATTGAGCACATTCCTGACTCTGATATTAATATATACATACATTAAATACAATATAATTCATTATTTGAATTATTTGAGTCTAGACCTTTTATTTAAGTTGAGAGAGCAGGGAGAGATAATTTGGAGATAGTTACCTTTTTCCTGTCAAACATCAAATCTTTGATCCCAACGTACACATCAAGAGCTTCGATAAGAAGTTTCCGTGCTTTTGCCGAATCAAGGTAGCAGTCGGGACACTGACAGTTGTCCCGGAGCCACACAGCCGGGTAGATAGAGTCTGTACCATCCTGCCAGATGATTCGCATCAAGTGAGCTCCATCCAGCACTTCTGCCTTTTCGATGATGCAGTCCATGTTTCTGGTCCTTGGGGGTAAACCTTGTCAGCTACCTGCTATGACAAATCAGTGTTAAAAGGACTCTCAGGAGGATCAGGCCTGAACTTGACTTCTAACAATTCAAATGGACTCTGGCTTCTGCAATTTGCTTGGGTTTGTGGTTTCACTTATCAGTGCTGGGACCTTTGTTCTGATGAGAGTATTTCATGAGCTGTAAACAGAAACACAGTGACTAAAAGTAAACAAGATAAATGCTCTGTCATGATCCAGACAGAAAGAATTCCTTGTTTTCTCATAGCACTTAAAAAAAATAAATTCAGAACCAACGACACAGGCACTTTTAAGCTTGCATAAAAGCTCTGGAATTTTTTTAAGGGAGAAAAATACCCCACAAATTGAAAGTGTAACTGTCAGACCTGTGCTGTTTTAACTGATGCCCAGTGGATCCAGCCAAATCAGGAACTTTCAAATCTCAGTTCCTAGACTCATTCTGCCCCCATTGCTAGGGATGACTGTCAGGAAGCATTTAACAGGAGGCTTCCTGTGTGCTGTTTTGGATCTGTCAGGAATCCTCTGTTCCTTATTAATTCCTGAATATTCAGGAATTAAGAGGAGCTCCCAGGGCTGAGGAATCCAGGCATTTCTTTCTTTAGTTTTTCAATACAGTGATAAGTACCCTCTTTCTTCTTATGAACCATAAGTGATTGTTTACAACTCTCTCTCTCTTTAATATGGATCACCTGTGTTTTGTAAGTCTGGAATTTTAATCTCTATCTTTGCTGAGAATAACTACCTTGTAAGACAGCATATATAAAAACGCCCATACCATGTTGATTAAAACACCTTTGCTCCATGAGAGCTTTGGTCTCTGTGTCTTGCTTTCTCTCTCTCTCTCTCTCAGGCTAATTCTTTGGAGCGCAGAGACCCATCGTGCTCATTCTCCTACCCAGGCGTCTAAGACCCTCCCGAGAAGGCGCACTGTGCCTTCAGCCGCCTCGAGAGGGTGCCAGGTGCCTTCGTGAGCGACGCAAGCCCTGTGTCAAAAGGCTTTATTGGTTTTCTGTGTAAACCAAGGAATATCAGCCTCTTTCTCTCTCTCTTTTACTGTTTTATCTTTGACTCTGGACCACCAGGTTCCAGTCCATTAAAGGACCTCAACAGATGATTTTTCACAAAATTTTCTTTTCATGAGCCAGGCTATCTGTATCCTGGTGATCTGGCAAATAGAAGCTTAAATAAGTAAAGAATTTGTTTTTCTTGTATAAAAAGAAGTCCCAACATGACTGTCCATTACTGGTAATGTGATTTCACAGAATCATGGGGAGCCCATGCTACTCAGAGATTTTATCCTTCTGCTTGTTGCATCATGTTTGCAAAATGACTGCTCCATCACCAATACCACATCTACCTTCCAGGGAGGAAAAAGGAAAAACATCACGTGGCACTTAAGTCTACCTTATTTTCAACTCGTCCCCATCTAGCAACTTCCAGATATATTTCATTGGCCAGAATTATATCACAGTCTAACTTTAGCTACAAGGGAAGATGGGAAATATAACTGTTTACTAGTTACGTGCTTGCTCTTCAGAAATCAACGTTTAATTAGTGAAGATGGAAAATAAGATGGAATCAACATGCATTCAGCAGCGTTGCTCACATCCTTTAAGACTTGCTCATATAGATATCTTCTTTAAACAGGCCGTCCTGAGGCCTCTCAGACAACTATCAATGTCACTTATGCCCAGCCTTCCTTATTATTATTATTTTTTTACTTTCATAATTATCTTCTTTACTTTCAAGTCTGGAACTTCCATGTGATCTTTGTATCCTCTAGTGCAGCAGGCACATAGAAGACATTTAATATTGGAATGAAAACTTCAGCTTGACACATGAGGAGGAAAAAGAAGACTCTTTTCTGTATTTAAGTAAGATTGTACTTACTGTAGTAAAATCATAACTTACATAAATTGATCAAGGACAGGCAACTGCCTGTGGGTCAGATGTTTTTATATAGTCCATGAGGAAAGAATACTTTTTATATTTTCAAAAGGTATGGAAAAAAAAAAAACAAAAAAACCATGAACATGAAACAGGAAAAGTATATAAAGCTGAAAATATACTATCTTCCCTTAAAATATATATATATATATATATATATATTTGCCAACCTCTGAGCTAGAGAAAAATTGACTACATTTATTCTTTTTCTCCTTAAGTTTCCAGTATGATTTAAGGATCTGGTTATATTATCCCAGATTAACTGGAATCATCACTGTCCAGTGAAATATCTACACCAATTACCCAGGTAAGCAGCAGGAGAAAGAGGCTGGGAAATACCAGAATACAGGTGATGTCATCTTAAGATCTCCTAAGAAGTAAGACAATTAAGGGGAAAAATCCTTCTTATTAATTTTTAATCATCAAACTTTCATGTGTATTGGTATATATTTGAAGCAACTCATTGTCAAGAAAGTGACGATTAACAAGTTTGAAGGGCTTCCCTGTAGCTCATTTGGTAAAGAATCTGCCTGCAATGCAGGAGACCTGGGTTTGATTCCTGAGTTGGGAAGATCCCCTGGGGGAGGAAATAGCAACCCACTCCAGTATTTTTGCCTGGAGAATCTCATGGACAGAGGAGCCTGGCAGGCTGTAATCCATGGGATTGCAAAGAGTTGGACACGACTGAGCAACTAAACCACCACCAATGAGCTTGAAAATGTTTTGTTTGAAAGGATGTTCATAAAACTTGAAATTTCACACATTAATTCTTAATAGATACATTGTTTGAAGGGTGCATCTTCTCCCATAATAAACACTGTTCTGTACTCACCCATGGCTCTGTGCCAAGTCCCACTAACTGTTGAAGTGATCACACCTACAGATATGGCTATACCAACAAACACTTGTTTCATTCTAACCTGACATTTTTGCTTTCTCTCCCTCTTTTTTTCTTTATCTTTTTTTTTTTTTCTCCTTTTCTGCCTAGCAAGTTTGAACTGGAGAGGGAAAGTGCATTTTTAAGTATTAGGGGCACAGGGTTTGACAGGTGGCACTAGTGGTAAAGAATCTGCCTGCCAACGCAGGAGACACAAAGGACTCAGGTTCGACCCCTGGGTTGGAAAGATCTCCTGGAGGAGGAAATGACAACCCACTCCAGTATTCTTGCCTGTAAAATTCCGTGGACAGAGGAGCCTGGTGGCCTACAGTCTAGCGTGTTGCAAAGAGTTGGACACAACTGAGCAAGTGAATACAAATGTGTACACAGACTCTTCCCCACCCACTCCTCTTGGTCAAATGGATGTTCTGGGAAGGTTATCCTGAGAGAGGAGGCCACATCAGGAGGGTGGCTGATGCAGGCTGCCTGAGGCAGCTGCGAGAGAGTGGCAGAACTGGAAAGACCTGGGTGTTGCTAAAATTAAACTGTTTGGGTATCTATGAAGGAACTTGACAGGTTATTTCTATGCTTCATAATCCCTTTCTGAACTTTATGACAAATGTGAATGGTAATCCAAACAAAAGGAGGGAAGGGATGGGAGAAGAGTTTCCCTCTTTAACTTTTCTTGATTTATTTAAAGCTTTATTGGGATAAATGGGATGAAATGGAAAACGGAAAAAAAAAATCAATGGACATTGTACTTGAAAACAAATTTTTTCCTGTAATGTATAGGCTTGTATGTGTGTGTGGCTTGTTAAAATCTATTTTTCAATTTGAGTTGTTAAAACTGAGCTGTGTTCTTATGGCTGATTCATGTTAATGTTTGGCAGAAACCAACACAATTCTGTAAAACAATTATCCTTCAATTAATAAATAAATAAATATTAAAAAAAAAACACCTGAGCTGTGTTGACGCATAATGACCATTTAGTTATTTGATAAGTTGTATTTCTCTGAAAGAAAAAGAAAAACCAAAACATTTGATGCTCATAGCTATATATATATAGGCTTCTCTGGAGGCTCAGATGGTAAAGAATCTGCCCACAATGAGGCAGACCCAGGTTGGATCCCTGGGTCAGGAGGATAACCTAGAGAAGGAAATGGCAACCCATTCTAGTATTCTTGCCTGGAAAATTCCATGGACAGAGGAGACAGGCAGGCTACTGTCCCTGAGGTCGCAAAGAGTCAGACACGACTGAACGACTAGGAACTCATGCTCTCCTTCTAGGCACCTTAGAGCTCAGTGCAATGGCAAGCTCTCCTCTCTCTCTAAATATATATGTATATATAAATATATATATATATATTTCTCAGTGAGACATTTTTGCTGAATTAAAATGGTCCTATACAAGACCTTTTAGAACTAACACCCAAAAAAGATGTCCTTTTCAGTATAGGGGACTGGAATGCAAAAGTAGGAAGTCAAGAAACACCTGGAGTAACAGGCAAATTTGGCCTTGGAATGCAGAAAGAAGCAGGGCAAAGACTAATAGAGTTTTGCCAAGAAAATGCACTGGTCATAGCAAACACCCTCTTCCAACAACACAAGAGAAGACTCTACACGTGGACATCACCAGATGGTCAACACCGAAATGAGACTGATTATATTCTATGCAGCCAAAGATGGAGAAGCTCTATTCAGTCAACAAAAACAAGACCAGGAGCTGACTGTGGCTCAGATCATGAACTCCTTATTACCAAATTCAGACTCAAATTGAAGAAAGTAGGGAAAACCGCTAGACCATTCAGGTATGACCTAAATCAAATCCCTTATGATTATACAGTGGAAGTGAGAAATAGATTTAAGGGCCTAGATCTGATAGATAGAGTGCCTGATGAACTATGGAATGAGGTTCGTGACATTGTACAGGAGACAGGGATCAAGACCATCCCCATGGAAAAGAAATGCAAAAAAGCAAAATGGCTGTCTGGGGAGGCCTTACAAATAGCTGTGAAAAGAAGAGA
>SJYT01054406.1:390882-528217 GCA_006410635.1 Cephalophus harveyi
GCTGAAACTCCAGTACTTTGGCCACCTCATGCGAAGAGTTGACTCATTGGAAAAGACTCTGATGCTGGGAGGGATTGGGGGCAGGAGGAGAAGGGGACGACCGAGGATGAGATGGCTGGATGGCATCATGGACTCGATGGACGTGAGTCTGAGTGAACTCCGGGAGATGGTGATGGACAGAGAGGCCTGTTGTGCTGTGATTCATGGAGTCGCAAAGAGTCAGACACGACTGAGCGACTGAACTGAACTGATAAAATGAAAATATTTATTTTATACTTATTTTGCTTCTTATTATCACAATTATGATTTAATTCATGAAATATCACTTGAGTTTGGTGGGAGGAAGTCATATTCACAACCTGAGAAAAAGACTTCAGATTGATGTCAGGGGGGCTTACTATCTAATGGGATAGATTTCTTTTCATTTCATCCCATTACTTGATGTGTGTGTATGCATTGTCATTTTCCTTGCTAACTCACCATATTTTCCCCCTTCAGAGTTATGGACCTGTCTGGGACTCCTGTTTTGCTCAATAAATTGTTTTAGAGATTATCTTACTTCAGTCATGGGTGTAGTTTTTGCCTTCTTTAAAGTTTTACAAACTCAAAATTTCCCAGCTTGCTTGGATAATCAAGAAAACAGCTCTGAAAGTTATTTTATGTGTTGGTCTTGGGAATAAAATAAACTTAGAACTGAAGTCTGAAAGAAAAATCTATGCTATCATTGGGTTGAGTGTCTTCATCTGATAGCAAGGAAAATGGAAGCTCAGAAATGCTGGGTGTAATTTGTCCAAGCACGCACTGCTGCCTGGTGGGAGAGGTTGTCCCAAACCTGGATTGGCCAATCTACTGTACACATATAAAAGTAAACACCTTCTAGTTCTAATCCAAGGGAGAGCAAAAACTCCTCAAATGCTAATTGCAACTTATTTGAATAGTAGGTTTTAGAACGTATTCTCAAGAAATTGACAAATACACTGCATAGTTACTATATATAAAATTAAAATTGATGGAGGTTAATAATATACACCAGAGAAGGCTGATTCATCTACTAGATTACTCACCCTTCAAAATAAAAACTGTCATTTTTCAACTGCTTTTGTGTTATGGAAGACTAGATAGAGAGGACTCATGTTATCAAATGTCAGAATCTGTTAATGTCTTTTTCCTCTTCCTCAGGTAAGTCATCAGGCCTGCTGTGATAGAACAGGATTTTCTGTGTTTGACCTCCTGTTTTTAGGTTTAGGATTAAAAAAAAAAAAAATCAAAATGCCAGAAACAGGCAAATTGCATAGGTAAGTATATGAGATGTATGTACTAAACCATGTATTCAGCACTTTTTATGTGGTAGCTGCTCTACTGATGCTTTCAATTGAATAAACCTTATGTAATCCTCTGGAAAACATTGTGAGATCCCTGCCATCATTCCCTTTTACAGATGATTGGAGATTTAAGAGGTAAAGAAACTGACTTGAAGGCAGAGGAAACAGAAATCATGGCCACTACA
Organism: Cephalophus harveyi; assembly: GCA_006410635.1. NCBI lineage: Eukaryota > Metazoa > Chordata > Mammalia > Artiodactyla > Bovidae > Cephalophus > Cephalophus harveyi. The sequence goes on from SJYT01054406.1 coordinate 392,390, forward strand.
CTTGACTACCTCATGGAGAATCTATGGTCAAATAATTTTCCAGGCAGTAACTTCAATTTAGCAAAAACGTACTTTTAAAATAGCAGCTAACTCTCAAGATTGTTGGTTGTTGGTTGACCTCACCATCCGACATTTCATCATTGAAAGGAGAGGACAGGAAGAAGTTTTCCAGACATTACACCATAAAGGCTTAAAATATTATTATTCTTTTATATATCAACCTTCAAGTCATAAAACTCAATTCATTTCCACTTGGTGAGGTAGAGGTTGACCAGACCACATTTGTAGTACATGAACCTTAATATGGTTTGAGTATATACATACTCTACTCATTACTTTTGCTACCTAAGTCGTTTGAACTTTTAGAAGTTGTTGCTTTTTTTCTAACTTGATTTAATAAGTGGCTGAGTTGCTTAATAATTCATGAGTTTACTCTCAGGGGAATAATGAATTCTATGAAACCCTTAGTAAAACCGGTCCATTCTCTTGAGTATGTTTACCCTTCTGCCTGCTCACTTGTTTAAAGTATCACATTTTATGCAAATACTTTCTTCCTAAACTATAAAAAGGAAAAATTTAGCTTCAATCTGGTGACATTATTACATTCAGATTGAAAAAAGTTATCAATGCATTTGTTTATCAAAGTAAAGCAGAGTACTGGTCTATACAGTACTGGGTCTGGATTTTAAGAAGGTCTCTAAATCTTTGAGTCAGAATATGTATTCATTATGAGAAATCCTTTGTTTGCAAAGAAAAGCATTTCAAAATTTCCATCATACTTCCCATTGAGCTATATTCAGGAAGCAAAATAATTGAAGAGGGATACAATAGCCTTAATTGACCAGGATTCTAAAAAACCATGTTACATTCAGTTTGGGAGCTTAACAAAGGGCCATCATACAATATGCAGTCATTTCCTTTGGGCTGGACTGTGGATTGGTCAGTGAACATTTTCAGATTCCAGCCAGAACCCTCCCTCCCCCCATCACCCAGTCTACTTTTTAGACAGTATCCCCTCTGTCCCCTCTGAATGCCTTCTGGATCTGCTTAGGGACTGCAAAGTAATTTGACTACTAGACTAAGCCAAACATAATTGGGAAGGGAAGCTGCCAAGAAGCAATCAAACCCAGTGCATTCCAAAATCAAGCCTATTGCAAATGCCTGATGGACCATCCTCATCTCAGCCCACATGGCTGTGAGACTCATGTGACTGGATTTCCGATTGGATGCCCCCTCCCCCGACCCCTAATCCATAGACCTGGATCCACAAGCTCTTCCAAATAAGAACAAGTTGAACTCAACCATACCTGTTCTCAGATGTGCGTTAGGCCCCAATCCATGCAAAACTTACCGAGGCAGGAAAGCGTAGGCTTTACTATCCAATGTCCTCTGCACAGGGAACCTTCAGTGCCTGTCACCACCCAGTTGGATCTGCCTCCAGCGTCCCTGTAGTGCTCTGACTTGTAAGCCTTTCTTTCTGCTCCTGGCAGCTCCCACTGCTGCCCTGCCCCCAGACACAGCTGAGGCTTGCAAATGAGGAAGGATGGATGTCCCAATCTGAAGGTGTAGTAACTCCTGAGGGGAGATTGGAGGTGGAAAAAAAAAAAAAAAAAAAAGTAAAGCGGTTTTATGGCCTAGAGGAGAAGCAGTTAGAAAGAGAAAATCCTTTAACTCCTACTAGTTCCCGAAGCCACGAAACCCCAGGACTCAGTGCAACTTACATTGCCTTTGTTAGAATCTTTCTGATACATGGAGGGCGGTTCTCAGGTTCTCACCCATTTTATCTCCTGCCCCTGAGCTGGCAGCAGCAAGTACAGGAGCTCCTTTACTCTTGTCCCACCTGTTCATGCAACAGCTTTATTGTTGCAACACTCACTTGGAGAAACAATTATTGAGATGTATGTTTAATAGGGAGGGGCTACCAGCTCCTCACCTGAGCAGAGAGGAGATGGTATCTCTGTGTTCAGAGAATCTTCCTTATGAGTCTCTTTGGAGGGAACCTGACTAGTTTTTGGGGACTGGTAGGAAGGTTGGGAAGGGTCTTCCTGAGCCTGATGCCCTCCTTTCTCTGCAGCTTTGGCTGATGTGAACTGCAGTGGCCAGAGAGCATGGGGCTTTTCTGAAGGCACCTGGTTGCCCAGTGACTTGACTTTCAACACACAGTCCTTAGGGCAGCAAAAGGGAAAGGCCAGGGTAGGCAGCCTGCCAGGGACCCAGAGCCTGGCTGCTGGGCATTCAGATGCCCAGTGCAAAGGGAGGGCTGGTGGGCAAGTCTCAAGTTATAGTTCTTAACTGGGGTCCAGATTCCACTGAAAGCAAGTCTGCAGGTGGCAAGAAAAGTCCAGGAAAGAGACACATGCCCTCTGCCCTCCTCCCAGCAAACACCACCCTTCCCAGGAAAGCACCCAAACAGCCTCAGCTCACAACTTGTTGATTCTTGCCCAAAGGACATCCACACCTGAGAGACTCAAAGAGGCAGGAAATAAAGAGCTAACTAGAGACACAGAGAGGGAGAGAGAATGCAGATCCACTCTCTGTGGTCTCCTCTTTGGTTTCTTGCTCAGGACAACTCTTCCTTCCAGAACTGCAGTGTCCCTTCCATTAATGATGCCCTGTGGACTCTTTCACAGTAAAGTTTAAACCATTTCATTTCTGGTTTCTTCCTTTGTTCTCCCAGGTCTCCAGATCAAATGACTGACACCCAGCATCCAGTGAAAATAAGGCAGGTTTTGTTTCCCATGTATGGGAGGAGGGTGTGTGGATGTGGGAGGCACTCATCAATGTTGCCAGCACTTTAAACCCACGGTGACTGAGGTTATAGGCATGCCAGAAGCAATTAGTTAATTATACTTGAAACACTTAGGAGGCAGTCCTAAGATGGCAGAGGAATAGGATGGGGAGACCACTTTCTCCTACACAAATTCATCAAAAGAACATTTGAACACTGAGTAAATTTCACAAAACAACTTCTGAATGCCAGCAGAGGACCTCAGACACCCAGAAAAGCAGCCCATTATCTTCAAAAGGAGGTAGTAAAAAAATATAAACGATAAAAAGAGAGACAAGAGAGGTAGGGATGGAGATCCATCCGGGGAAGGTAGTCTTAAAAAAGAGAGAAGTTTCCAAACACCAGGAAACACTCTCACTGGTGAGTCTGTGGTGAGCCTTGGAACCTCAGAGCACAACATAACCAGGAGGAAAAATTAATAAATAATTAAAACCCACAAATTATGTGCCCAGCGGTAACTCCCCAGAGAAGAAGCAGCGCAGACACCCGCATCTGCCACTAGCAAGCAGGGGCTGGGCAGGGAGGCACGGGCTGCATTGCTTAGAGTAAGGACCAGGCCTGAATGCCTCAAGGATAATCTTAGGGAACTAACTTGAGATAGCAAACCAGACTGTGGGGTAGCTACCCCTCGAAAAATCCTAACCTAAGACATGGCCAGGCCTGCTCACAGAACAAAGGACTGACTAGAGCTACATGAAAGAAAGAGAGTCTCAGAAAAACATCTATTTCTGCTTTATTGGCTATGCCAAAGCCTTTGACTGTGTGGACCACAATAAACTGTGGAAAATTCTGAAAGAGATGGGAATACCAGACCACCTGACCTGCCTTTTGAGAAACCTATATGCAGGTAAGGAAGCAATAGTTAGAACTGGACATGGAACAACAGACTGGTTCCAAATAGGAAAAGGAGTATGTCAAGGCTGTATATTGTCACCCTGCTTATTTAACTTATATGCAGAGTACGTCATGAGAAATGCTGGGCTGGAAGAAGCACAAGCTGGAATCAAGATTGCCGGAAGAAATATCAATAACCTCAGATATGCAGATGACACCACCCTTAATGCAGAAAGTGAAGAGGAACTAAAAAGCCTTTTGATGAAAGTGAAAGAGGAGAGTGAAAAAGTTGGCTTAAAGCTCAACATTCAGAAAACGAAGATCATGGCATCTGGTCCCATCACTTCATGGGAAATAGATGGGGAAACAGTGGAAACAGTGTCAGACTTTATTTAAAAGCCTTTTGATGAAAGTGAAAGAGGAGAGTGAAAAAGTTGGCTTAAAGCTCAACATTCAGAAAACGAAGATCATGGCATCTGGTCCCATCACTTCATGGGAAATAGATGGGGAAACAGTGGAAACAGTGACAGAATTTACTTTGGGGGGCTCCAAAATCACTGCATGGTGATTGCAGCCATGAAATTTAAACAGAACTGGACACGGAACAACAGCATACTCCTTGGAAGGAAAGTTATGACCAACCTAGATAGCATATTCAAAAGCAGAGACATTACTTTGCCAACAAAGGTCCATCTAGTCAAGGCTATGGTTTTTCCTGTGGTCATGTATGGATGTGAGAGTTGGACTGTGAAGAAAGCTGAGCGCTGAAGAATTGATGCTTTTGAACCGTGGTGTTGGAGAAGACTCTTGAGAGTCCCGACGGACTGCAAGAAGATCCAACCAGTCCATCCTAAAGGAGATCAGTCCTGGGTGTTCATTGGAAGGACTGATGCTAAAGCTGAAACTCCAATACTTTGGCCACCTAATGCGAAGAGTTAACTCATCGGAAAGACCCTGATGCTGGGAGAGATTGGGGGCCGGAGGAGAAGGGGACGACAGAGGATAAGATGGCTGGATGGCATCACCGACTCGATGGACATGAGTTTAAGTAAACTCCGGGAGTGGTAATGGACAGGGAGGCCTGACGTGCTGCGATTCATGGGATCGCAGAGTGGGACACGACTGAGCGACTGAACTGAAGAAGAACAGATTAGGCCAGGGGAGTGAAACAAAAGTTCCATTTCAGAGATGTGGAAATTTCATATGGCTAAGGAGCAGGCAGTTATATACGCAGATGTAGCGCTCACCAGAGATGTCAGAGCGAGGGATATTCAAATACACGTATGGAGGTACACGATAACTATTGAAAACGTTACTAAAGCAATCACTCGTTCTTTCCTAAACCACAAGTCAGAGGAGCGAGAGATCAGATGAGGGCCAGAGAGTAACCCTGGAGTAACTGGCTCACGCTTCGGAGGGTCCTTCTGTCCCCGGGTCGCTGGAGCCGCCTCGCACCCCGGCCTCACCCCGCGCACCGGGCTTGGCCTAATCTCTCCGCCCAGCTTTCCCCAGCCGGCAAAGGCCGGGAAGTGGGAGAAAGATGAGCACGTACCCGCCCGTCCCGATCCTTTCTCAGATCTCTGTTCACCGAGCAGTCTCCGCCTAGCAATTGCCACCGCTCGCAGCCCTCGCACTCCCAGCCCCCTCCTGTATTTAGGAAGCAACGCCGTACCGCACCTCGCTCCGGAAGTTAGGCAGTTGGCGAAAGGGCCGCCGGGAAAATCCCTGGGAGGCCCCGAGAGAGGGGCTGAAGCGGAGGTGAGGACTAGAGGGTCCCTCCTAGACGACCCGCCTCCGGGCGTGGCTCGCGGCTGCGGGGTTCGGGCTGGCGGAAGAGGCGGTGCTCTCCGCGTGGCCCCGGAAGGGCTTTCAGCGAAGGCGGGCGAAGGAAGCAGCCAAGAGGCGGAGGTAACCCGAGAGGGTCGCTGCGTGCGGGGCAGAAGCCACCGGCCTGGTGAGCTTCCAGAGCCGCCTCTCCTGGATCCGAGCTCGCGGAGCCATCCAGCTTCCTGCCTTGTGCTTCCGGGAGCCGTCGCGACCGAGAGCGCCTGCGCGCCGGCCACTCCGCGCGCCTCGCCGCTGTCCTCCCGCCGGCCGGCGGCCTGACGGTTCCTGCGGCGCTTCGTGACCGGTGTCTCAGCTCCGCGGAGCACCAGCGTGCGGCATGTCGCGGCGGCGGCACAGCGACGAGAACGACGGTGAGTGCCCTGAGCCCGGCCGCCGAGGCCGCGCTCAGGTGGGCCGAGGTTTGGCTTCCCTGGTGTTCGGGTCTCGAGAGAAGGGACGGGAAGCCCTTCCTCTGGGAGCGTTCGGGGAGCCGTGTAGAGAAGCGGGGTGGCACGGCGGGAGTGCGGCCGGGCAGCTTTGGGAAAGCCCCTGCTTCCCCGGTCCCAGTTCCTCAGTCGTCGGCCACGGGGAGGCCTGGTGGACGCCGGTCCCTAGGAACTCTTCAGAATTTGGCTCTTAGCATCGCCGAGCAGGGAATTACACCTGTGTCTGTGCCTCCGCTTCTCAGGGACCCACTCAACCCAGTGTCTCGTTTTGACCCTCAAATTGCACTTAAAACGGACTCTCAAAAGATGAGAGATCTGAATCCCGATCTGAGCTTTCTCCTGTACCCGTCATCCGTCGTCTTGCCTTCTTCCAAGCGATAGGGAAAGAAATCGGTGTCTTATCCACACCCAAGAGATCTCTTAAGAAAGAGATGTACGTAGATTGTTGTGTTACATTTTGAGCTGACTGTAAGCATATTTCCCTCGTGTAATAAAGTGTCGGAAGACTAACTGGAGAGCTCCTAGAGATTTCTATCAACCATTTGGATGGTTGCGCTCATGGGGATCATGGAGTTGCCATCTTAATAAAAACCAAAACTAATTTTGCTAGTTAAAAATACAAAAAGTGTTTATCTTGCAAAAATCAGTCAAGAACACACATCCAACAAACAGAAGACCTAACAGTTATTTTTATTAATAGAGTATTGTTCTTCGAGAAGAGTGTAGTTTGGTGATTAAGAGGCCAGACTTTGGAATCAGAGGACTTTTCAAAGCCAGACCCTGCTGTTTACTTTGTGATCTTGCCTGGCTTATATTACCTCTTTAAACCTTAGTCTGTAACTTAGAAAAAATGATACAGAGCTTTTGGTTTTGTAAGAGGTAACACATGTAACTAATTGCTCATGAAGATGTGTATTTTATCACCTGATAATGCTTAAGAGCTGATAAACATTGGCAGATGGTGACTCTAAGAAAAAGTACAGAACAAAAAAAATTGAATTAATTTTCTCCACTGACATTTTTCTCTCCTTGAATGTTGGGGTAACTTAGGAGTAGGAGCAGAATCCCACTAATTTAAGGTTTTTTTTTTGGTTTGTTGGTTTGGGTTTTGTTTCTTTTTTTTTTGGCCGTGGTTTAAGGATCTTAGTTAGGGTTAGGGATTGAACCTGTGCCCCCTGCAGAGGAAGCACGCAGTCTTAATCACTGGACCACCAGGGATGTCCCCCCCTTAGTTTTAATAGTGTATCAGATTTCTCCTAGAGCTTGGCTTGGGAGGATATTCTACCCCAGCCTTCTCACCTCACACCTGAGGTCTACAGTTTTAGTGTAATTAACAGGGAGATAGCATTAGCAGTGCCCAGATACCAGTGAAAGTAAGTCGAGAGTTATATTACACAGGTATTACTATGCTGTATCTTTGATTTTTATTAAGCATAACATAATGTACATACAGGGGACAGAAAATAGTTTTAGTGTGCTTTGTATCTGATTAGTTAATCTCCTAGAAGTCATCACTTGGGATTTGGAGAACTTGGGTCTTTTAAAGTTCTTCCCATTGTCTTTGTTCTTCTCATGCTTTCCTCTACTCTTTCATCTTCTCCTTTCTAGGGTATCCCTAAAGGGAGAGGAAATCTTTCCAAGGGGCATCCTGGAGAATTGGATGTAAATTTGTAGAAAAACAACTTTTGCTTTGGTTATTGGGATGCTGGTATAACGTTCTTAGGCGTTAGCTTCTGGCAGCTAAATCACTGTCCATTTGGGTCTTGCTGCAGGAATCTCAGAATAAATAAAGACAAAATAAAATAAGGAGTTAATTAAGCAGCATTTACTATAAATAATTTAGTAGTTGAAGGGCAGTTTATAACCCCTCTTAGATACTACACCAAGTCTGGAGCTTTCGTAAATTGCCACAATTTGGGTAATCATCAGCTAGGGTTTATTCTAAATGGTGATCTGAGTCAAATATTTTAGATAACTTTCTTTTGGTTAAATGTCTACTAAATTTTTTTAAAATCAGAAATTTTGAAAACCTAAGTATTGTAGAAGGCTATTTTAAAATAGGCCAAATTATTGTTGTGTTAAATAAATGCATGTAAGCATTTCTGGATTATTGTCAGCTCTTACCAGTCCCTGACTGCCATGACTCTCCATGTGCTTGACTAGACAATAATTTATTCAACAAATATTTAACAGTGCCAGGCACAGTTCTAGCTCCTGGCAGTACAGCAGTGGACGATAAAAGGTGCAGTCTCCCTTTTACAGGCAGAGAACAATCAAGTAAATATAGTGTATCATATGGTGTTACGTACTGTGGAGAAAAAAAAACCAGTTAAAGAGGATAGGGCTCTTGTCGGGGAGGGGTTGCTGTTTTGTATTGGTTTGTCAGTGAAGGCCTCGCTGAGAATGGCATCTGATCAAAAACCTGCAGGAGGTGAGGCTGTATTTACATTTGATTAATTAAAAAGTGAGGGAAAGCAGTAGTCTAAGCAAAGGGAACCTTGAATGCCAAGGCCTTAAGGCTAGAATAGTCCTGTCATCTTCAAACAGCAAGGTGGCCAGTGTTGCTGTAGTAGAGTGAGAAAGGGGGAGAGTTGTAGGAGATGAGATCAGAGAGGTAAGGGAGGATCAGCTCACAGATACAACTTAAAACTGTATCTGTTGAGACTTCAGAGTCCAGGATCCAAGGCTATACCAATGAAGTTCACCTGGAGATGGATTTATAGACAATGAAAATGGAAATAAATGTGTGTGGATACTGGTCCAGTGCTAAAACTAACTCCTTTCTTAGACTCTTTTAAAGAATATCTGAAGCTTTTCAGTTATTTTGGATATGCATACAGTAGCTGTTCAATGTATTGTTTTATTCTTGTAAGAAAGTATTTATATTGTCCATAACCTTGGCCCAAAACCCCATATTAGTCCCTTTTAAGCTACTTAGTATTAGATCCTTACCTTTTAGAATGTAACTCTTTTTTTAAATTGTTACTTAACTATAGAAAAAATAAATAGAAGTGCAGGGATTTGTTACTCTGAGGAAGAGTATAGTTTGTTTCAGAAGTGACTTTTAAGACCTTTACTTTTCCCTTTTCTCTGTTTTTTTTTTTTTTACTTTCTCTTTCACATTAGTTGGTTTTTGTTTCCACTTTGTGGGTCTAAAATTTTTTGTAATGCATGTAAATTCTAAATAAGGACATAAAATATGTAGTATAATGTATCCATATAGGATTAGGATCACCTTACAGGGGGGAAAATTATTTGGCTTATTAAGATTTTTTTCTGATGGATTTTAATAGAGACTTCCTTCTCTCTTCTATACTAACCAAGAGTGTCAGAATGAAGTGCTAATGTGTAACTTTAGTTTCCATTGTAAAACTTCTACTTAGGTACTTGTTAATATAAAATCTGTTCTTGTTTTGTGAACTACCTTAGGTATATTTTCTTGAGGATAGGTGAAAATATTCAGCTGATTCCACAAATTTTAAAGTTTTTATTCTCCTTGCCTGTGATCTTGCCTACGTTCTCTTGAGTTTAGTATCCTATTACTGTGTGTGAGTTCACATGGTGTCTGTTAAGTCCCCCTCCCGCTTATAGTCTCTCCAGTATCAGTTGAAAGTCAGGCATCTTCTACTTCTTAACACTTTCTGCCTCTTATTCTCCAAACATACTAAAAGTAGGAAGAAGAGAGGAAAGAAGGGTTGCAGTTCAGAGACAGGACTGAATACTTGTATTTTCTAGTTTTTCTTCAAAAATCCTGCCTTCTCTCCCCACAGCAGTATCATCTTCTTTTCAGTCTTACAAGAGTGCCTAGGAGGCTGCTTTAAAGTCTGGGGTATGATTCTAAACTGATTTGAAAACAGGCCAGCTGGATGGTTAATTTAGAGATGGTGTGGAGGTGGGATGTGAGTTAGCAAAGTAGATGGGCCAGAAAGAAATGAACAATGGTTAAGGTTTAAAAGGGGGGAAAAAAACCAGCTGTTCTGATTCAGTCATTTTTTAGCATCTGCATTCTCCCAACCTTACTGGAATCTGATTCTGAAGAATATTTAGTATATTCTGCTTCCTAGAACAGAGTTACTCACCATCAGCACTACTGCCATTTTGTGCTGGATTATTCTTTGTTGGTGGGAGTTGTTCTCTGCACTGTGGTATGTTTAGTAGAATCCCTGGCCTCTGCCCACTGGAGGCCAGTAGCACTCCCCCCATGTGACAGCTAAAAATGTCTCCAGAGACTGCCACATGGCTCCTGGGGGACAAAATCCAACCTAGTTGAAAACCATTGCTCTTGGATACAGCTATTTTAATGTCCTGGCTGATAGCTTATGTAAATGTTCCTTCAAATATGCAATTTTTTTCAGTGAATGAATTCTGAAAATAGAAGTCCTTTTGTGTTGGGTTTGGCTCTTTGGGTGGTGGAACCTTTATGCAGATTCTGTGCCTTCAGCTTGATGTATACTAGAGACTCAGAGTCACTGATACCGTGATACTGCACGTGTCCACATCTTTACACGGACAGGTATCTTCAGGAATATGTTGCAATGGTTATGTTGCATGCTTGTTGTATTTTTTTTTTTTTTTTTTGCTTTATCCCTTCTAAACTATACTTGGTGATTACTTAAACTAGATCCTAATGATCACTGAGGGGTTGGGGAGTCAAAGCACACAGGGTTTCGCCCTGTGGCCTTTTATAACACTGATTCTATCTAGATGGTAATCAGTTCAGTTCAGTCACTCAGTCCTGTCCGACTCCTTGCGACCCCATGGAACACAGCATGCCAGCCTTCCCTGTCCATCACCGACTCTCGGACCTTGCTCAAACTCATATCCATTGAGTTGGTGATGCCATCCAACCATCTCATCCTCTGTCTTTCCCTTTTCCTTCTTCCTTCAATCTTTCCCAGGATCAGGGTCTTTTCTAATGAGTCAGTTCTTCACATCAGGTGGCCAAAATACTGGGGTTTCAGCTTCAACATCAATCTTCCAACGAATATTCAGGACTGATTTCCTTTAGGACGGACTGGTTGAATCTCCTTGCAGTCCAAGGGACTCTCAAGAGTCTTCTTCAACACCACAGTTCAAAAGCATCAATTCTTTAGTGCTCAGCTTTATAGTCCAACTCTCACATCCAGACATGACTACTGGAAAAACCATAACTTTGACTAGATGGACCTTTGTTGGCAAAGTGATGTCTCTGCTTTTTAATATGCTGTCTAGGTTTGTCATAGCTTTTCTTCCAAGGAGCAAGTGTCTTTTGATTTTATGGCTGCAGTCACCATCTGCAGTGATTTTGGAGCCCAAGAAAATAAAGTCTCTCACTGTTTCCATTGTTTCCCTGTATATTTGCCATGAAGTGATGGGACCAGATGCCATGATCTTAGTTTTCTGAATGTTGAGTTTTAAGCCAGCTTTTTCAGTCTCCTCTTTCACTTTCATCACTTTCTTTGCTTTCTGGCATAAGGGTGATATCATCTGTGTATCTGAAATTATTGATATTAATCCTGGCAGTATTGATTCCAGCTTGTGCTTCATTCAGCCTGGCATTTTGCATGATGTACTCCGCATATAAGTTAAGTAAGCAGGGTGACAGTATACAGCCTTGACATACTCTTTTCCCAATTTGGAACAAGTCTGTTGTTCCAGTCCAGTTCTAACTGTTGCTTCCTGACCTGCATACAGATTTCTCAGGAGGCAGGTGAGATGGTCTGGTATTCCCATCTCTTGAAGAATTTTCCACAGTTTGTTGTGATCCACACAAAGTCAATAAAGCAGAAGTAGATGTTTTTCTAGAATTCCCTTGCTTTTTCTATGATCCAACGAATGTTGGCAATTTGATCTCTGGTTCCTCTGTCTTTTCTAAATCTAGCTTGAACTTCTGGAAATTCTTGGTTCACGTACTGTTGAAGACTAGCTTGGAGCATTATTTTTCTAGCATGTGAGATGAGTGCAATTGTGCAGTAGTTTAAACATTCTTTGGCATTGCCTTTCTTTGGGATTGGAATGAAAACTGACCTTTTCCAGTCCTGTGGCCACTGCTGAGTTTTCCAAATTTGCTGGCATATTGAGTGCAGCACTTTCACAGCATCATCTTTTAGGATTTGGAATAGCTCAGCTGGAATTTCATCACCTCCACTAGCTTTGTTTGTAGTGATGCTTCCTAAGGCCCACTTGACTGCATTCCAGGATGTCTGGCTCTAGGTGAGTGATCACACCATGGTGGTTATCTGGGCCATTAAGATCTTTTTTGTATAGTTCTGTGTATTCTTGCCACTTCTTCTGCTTCTGTTAGGTCCATACCATTTCTGTCCTTTATTGTGCCCATCTTTGCATGAAATGTTCCCTTGGCATCTCTAATTTTCTTGAAGAGATCTCTAGTCTTTCCCATTCTATTGTTTTCCTCTGTTTCTTTGCATTGATCACTTTGGAAGGCTTTCTTCTCTCTACTTGCTGTTCTTTGAAACACTGTATTCAGAGAGATATGTCTTTCCTTTTCTCCTTTGCCTTTTGCTTCTTTTATTCAGCTTGTGTTCAGGTGGTAGGTACCTGAAGATCATGTCAGACATTGGAAAAGCTTTTAACACTCCATGTTATAATAGCCAGGTGCTGTGTTTTATGGAAATCATTGGGGTTTTTTTCACTGTCAGATGTTCCAGTGGCAAGTAAGTAGTTGTGAACTCTAAAAATGGTTCAGTTCCTCTGGCTGTACAAGTCTGGAGATTAAAAATATAACTTGGTCCTGGGTGATCCTATATCTGCAGATTTTCATTATTAATACTGATCCCCAATAGAGTTACAGATTATTGCTTGCTTGTCTGCTTGCTGTCCTAATAATTTAATTGGTGGAAGTGAAAAATTGAATTATATTGGGAGAGTGGCCAACATTGTGTGTAACAACAGCATCATCTTTCATATTTAACACTAGTATTTGAAATTTTTGCAGCCTTATGTTATTCTACAAAAGGATGTGAGGTAGGAGTATTGAGGTTTTAGACAAAATGGTAAGAGATCACTAACACCAAGACTAAATGATTGATCGTCCGGTACTTAAGGATAACAATCATGTACTTTCTTCTCCACCAATTATTTGATATCATGCTCAGGACATTTCTTTGAGTATGTCTGCTGATTGTAATTCTCATTGTTTGGGATAAACCAGACCCTAGTGCCTCTATGGTCTATAGAACCAAAACTGTTCATTGAAGACTTAAGAGCTCAGAAACTTTTGTAAAACTAGTCCTAATATTTTATGCTTCCTTTCCCATCATTTGAAGTTTCCTCTTCTTTTGTTTTTAAACAAAAGCTTACCCCCTCATCAAGTCTTTGCCAATGTTCAACTTGGTTTTTATACCCATATTTCATCAGTTTACATAATTTTCATTATTAGAATAATGAGTACTACTGACACTGACAGGTTTTAGGAACAAGCGAGTGAGGATGATTAAACAATTCAAGTTAAGCCCTTAAAGAATGGGAACAGCCATACATGAGTGTTATAGAGAGTTTTCTCACTGCTAGTGACTAGCATGATACGGGCACCTTTGCTACCTATCCAAGAAATGGACAGGGCTGCTGCATTGCATAGTTCTATGGGGACACTATTCTCACAGAACTTAAATAATGCCTCTTGGAGTTATGATGCCCCGGGGTATAGAGACTGTTGGTTGTGTCTAGCCTTGTTTATTGATTGTATCTAGCCTTGTTCTGAGTTACTAAGCGCTTCTGCTGTGAGTAACAATAGGGCTTCAGGTAGAAAAGAGATTATAGCTTTAAAAAGTTTAAAGTTTAACAGATTCGTCCTGTAATGTTCACTTTTTTCCATTCTTGAAACAGGGGGACAACCTCACAAAAGGAGAAAGACCTCTGATGCAAATGAAACTGAAGATCACTTGGAATCTTTAATATGCAAAGTAGGAGAAAAGGTATGATCAAAGTAGGTACAGATTGTGATGGGCTTAGAGTGTTAATTGACTGTGCTTGATTAATTTCTGCATCTGAAAACTTGATGGTCTATAACTTATGGTCAAAGTTTGTATGGCCATGCATCTACATCCCAAAGTAGATGCATATTAAAAGCTTTGGAATGCAGATAGTTAAGAGTTAAATGTTTTTAGTAATTTTCATCGAATTTAAGGCTTAGAGGAGACCTTAGAAAGCAGTCTGCTCAATTTGCAAATGAAGACCAAGTAAGTTCTGGATACTTGAGGTAGTTTGCCCAGTCATATAATGAGTGAATTCGTTAGAAAAGTATCAGTAGGCAGAGCCTGGGATGTCCTCCCACTTCTAATACTTGTTACGCTGCTTTTTAAATTTCATTTGTTTTCTTTACAGGGTTTTCTAAAGAATAATAACAACCTGAATTTATTTATACTAAACTGTCAAAGTGCCTTGTGTGTAACTTGTTTATCATCACCTGGAAAATTTTAATGCACTAGTTGCTGGGTACCTGACAGATATTTAATATGCCATCCTATCCTCTACAGAGTGCCTGCTCTTTGGAGAGCAACCTAGAAGGCTTGGCTGGTGTTTTGGAAGCTGATCTTCCTAACTACAAGAGCAAGATCTTAAGGCTTCTTTGTACAGTGTATGTATACAAAAGATTTATGAATCCAGGTGATAATGTATTATCTACTCTTAAATGCTTGGGAATGTTCAGAAGATGTGTTTATGTTCCATATGTCATCTAGTTTCATTCCATGGGGAATTTGTCAGATGAAATGATCTTTGACCCTTTGGTGAACTCTTAGAGATAAACAGCATGAAAATTGAGCATTTTTTTTTGTTTCTTGGATCCTTAGACTCATTTGAGGTGACTGCTTTTTAAGTGGGAAAGCAGACAACTTCACGTTTAGCAATCTTCTTTTAAGCACATACAATTAAATGTATATAATAGAGTTTAATTTATATTTTTAATCAGTAATATCAAACAAGTTTGAGAACTAGTCAGTCACTCAAGTACTAGCCCTTCTAGATGGCTGAAGATGCTTTTGGAGCTATGACATAATAGGCATAATCTTTCTCTGAGTTAGGTTAGCTAGAATGAGTATCAGCAATTAATTTGTAAGGACATTAGTGTGGGAAAGTCTCATGTGAGATCATGAAACAGTCTCTCCCAACAGTGGAATTAGCAATCCAGACTTCTTATCACTCAGGTAGACAGTGATTACTCTAAACTGTATGCTTTGCAGAAGTAGCTATGATTTCTGGATAAAAAAGTCTTCATTATGAAAGTGACTTCGTTGTTATTTCAGTTATTTTAAAACAATGTTTTTGTCTTAAATTGCCTACAACTCCGTTTTTAAATTTACAAGTATACCCACAGATTGAAACTATAGGTCGATTTTTAACTTCTCATAAAGTATAAATAAATTCAGATACAGTTTTTTGAAGGAATCCAGTTAATATTCAGGAAGACATGTCCTCACACTAGGAAACTAAGAAAAATAACTTGGCTGTAGTTATCCATAGATTCTTTCTGTTCTGAACGCATTTATGAGAATGGAGTAGATTCATGTTTAAACTCTGGAAGCCATGACTTTGAGATGGGGATGGGTTGAGGAGAATGGTTACTATTAGTGCAATTATTTTTTTAAGCCTGAATTGTCCCTAACACTGCTAGGAACCTTGGGAAAATGCAAAAAATGTTAAGAGAATCTGAATGATCATGAGTTCCCATTTGCTTTTCTTTTTGAGCTAATTGCTAAAGGCTGCCTAAATTAGGGATCAACATTTGCCTTTTTTTCAAAAATTTGTTACTGTGATCCTCTGCTTTTCAAATAATTTTAATGAAAATTAACACATTTGAGTAAGCAAACTGAGATGTAAAGAAATCTTACTATATTAGAGTACTGTGTTAAAAATTCAACAGTTTAACTAATAGGAACTGGCATTATTTCTAAACTTTTTCTAAGGAACTAGAATAGTGTTTCTCAAAGTGGAATTCTGATCCCATGACATTTGGTCAGCTGAGTATAGAATGTTGATTGCTCTGTCTCCCCCTTAACGATTCTGTATTTAAAAAATTTGTTTCATTCAACAATTCTCAGGTATTTTACCACAGAAACCATTTTCTGTAAATCTGCCATTCGATTCCACTAAGCATATTGGAAGAAAAGCTAGTCTAGAGTTTTATCTACTTTAATTTGATGACTTCACAGTTAGTGTTTTATTTTCTTAACTCTAGGATTAACTGATAGAATCAAAGTGAAAAAATTGAGGTAGCTCTGTCTACAACTCTCCTCAATATTTATGCCTTTTTCAAAGTAGTTTTAAAAATAATAGTTAAATATAATGCTTTTCTAAAGTTAATAAAATGATTAACAAATTATATAGTATAAAATTCAGCAACTTAATGCTGTTGTGTTTGGATCTTCTTGTCGTACTGGCTTCTGAAATCAGTGCACGTCTCTTACCTGAGAAGTTGACCATTTATACAACATTAGTTGGACTACTGAATGCCAGGAATTACAACTTTGGTGGAGAATTTGTAGAAGCCATGATTCGCCAACTGAAAGAATCATTGAAATCAAATAATTTTAATGAAGCTGTATATTTGGTAAGTTTTTGGCTTTTTGACTTTTGGGAGGTTTCTGGTATGTTATGAACTTAGTGTCGGAATGGAGGAGAGAGGTGAGCTGCAACCAAATAATTTATCTTTTTTCTTGAAATACAGTTCTCCACTCACCATAACTTAAGCTGCCCTCTTGGAACCATTCTTCTTAAAGATACAGAGCTCGTTACCAAATCCAGTGATACAGCTTCTTTTAACTTTAAATCCAGATTGACCTCCTTATAATAAATGATGCTTTACACTTCTTAGCTCTTGGTTTCTGCTGCACCACTTTCTTCACGACCTCCTGCTGCCACCTGTGTTTTATTTCTCAGGCTCCTTTTTCTGGGTCAGCTTCCTCTGCCCCTTTTAAATTTCTATGTTTCTCAGAATCCTGTCCTCACTTCACTTTTTTTCAAATGTTCTCTTTTAAAGCATTCCCATTCTCTCTCATAGCTTTGTAAACTACCTTTATTTTGATGACCCTTCCCCTCCCCACTGTAGTTTTAACTCCTGCTTCAGCGTTTCTCCTGAGCTCCAGAACTATGTTCCAGATACTTCCTAGATAGCCCTAAGGAAACTTGCTTGAAAGTTTATCCCTAAATTAATACATTATTCATACCTCCTTTTCTCAGTCCTCACCCCAACCCACACAAGTGGCTGGTATTTACTGGATAGCTACCCAAAAACCTGAACATTGATTTTTGTCTTTCTTTGACATACTCTAAGCAGTCCCTAAGCCCTGTCAGTTCTACCTCATAAATTTCTCTCCAGTCTGTCCCTTCTTCTCTGTCTCCAGGGCCTCTAGTATAGTTCATGCCTTCCTAAATGGAAATGGAATTAAGCCTTATTAACATGTAACATTTAGACTGATAGCCTTATTAATATGTGTAGACAGTGGGCCTCTGTATATTAGGAATAAATATATGTGCGTGTTGAAGGTACGTGATCAAATTCTTTTCTACTGAGTATACAATCAAAAGAGTTGGACACTAATTAGGCTATAAGATTAAGTTCAAACTTCATTAGCTTGACCCATCATGGTTGCCCCTGTCTGTTTCTCTCTGCCTTCCATATATTCCCAGCTCTATCAGAATTACTTGTGGGTCCCTGAACACACCTTGTGTTTGAACCTCTCTGTTTAGAAGCCTCTCCAGTTGAGGATACTTTACTGATTCTTCATGACCTAGTTTGATTGTTACCTACTTTATGATGTTTTCCCTTACTCCCTTTATCCCTGTTTCTAGAGCACTTTTTCTTTATCTTCTAGTATAGGAGTCATCCTTTTGGGTCAAGATTGTGCACGTCCCACTAGTCTGTGAGCTCCCATTTGACAGAGACTTTAATAGTGCTTAGCAGTGGCACACAAAGGACACCCAATAAATTTCTGTTTGTTTCCATTTCTGTGGTCCAGTGAAAATTTTTCACAACCAAACAAAAAAGATTATTGGTTGTAGTAGCTAGAATATTACAGTTTAGCTTCCTAGTCTAATGGACTTCCCTTGTAGCTCAGCTGGTAAAGAATCTGCCTGCAATACGGGAGACCTGGGTTCTATCCCTGGGTTGGGAAGATCCCCTGGAGAAGGGAAAGGTTACCCACTCCAGTATTCTGGCCTAAAGAATTCCATAGACTGTATAGTCCATGGGGTTGCAAAGAGTCAGACACAACTGAGCGACTTTCACTTTGACGTCCTAGGCTAGTATAAATGTAAAGCTGTACATGTGGATTCCTGTCCTTCATATAGTCTCTTTAACAACTCCTCAGCTCTGCTGTTAGAGCACAAAAGCAGCCAAAGACTACATGTAAACAAATGAGCATGGCTGTGTGATAATTGATTTGTGGACACTGAAATTTAATTTCATATAATTTGTGTGAATCAAAAAATATTATTTTGGGTTTTTCCAAGCCTTTAAATATCTAAAACACCATTCTTAATTTACAAGTTCCTTAAAAAACAGGTAGTGGCCTAGATTTGGTCCTTGGGCAAAATGCTTGTTTTATAAATATTATAAAGGACATTTAGATTTAATAGAAATTGCTTTCTCCAATAGGTCCGTTTTCTATCTGATCTTGTGAATTGTCATGTCATTGCTGCCCCATCAATGGTTGCTATGTTTGAAAATTTTGTAAGTGTAACTCAGGAAGAAGATGTGCCTCAGGTAAGAAAACCCCTTGTGCTGAATTTCATTCATATGGTATGAGGAATTTTTCACTAATAGCCCTTTAGCAAAAAAAATCCAGATTAATAGATATTACATTATAAATTCTTAATATCTGAAAGTTAAGCCAACTGGCATAATGGTCGATCCTCATGACATATGTATATTAGTTAAATGATTCTGTCTAATAAGATTAAAGCTAATATATCTGAAAATGCTCTGAATGAGCTGACGTCTTCATTAGCCCTATAAATAGTATCCGTAGAATTTCATTCAGGAATAAATATGACGTGAATGAAACTTCACTAGCACCTATCTTAAAGGCACCTTTTAAAAACTTCTTCAGGTGCGACGGGATTGGTACGTGTATGCGTTTCTGTCGTCCTTGCCCTGGGTTGGAAAGGAGTTGTATGAAAAGAAAGATGCAGAGATGGACCGAATCTTTGCCAGCACTGAAAGCTATCTTAAGTAAGGGCACAGCAGCATGGTAATGGTTTTGTGTCCCCTTAAGGTTTTGCCCAGGGAATTCTGTTTTAAGTTTGGTTTTCTATTAATAGGTACCTCTTTGGATATTGTTAATATCTACATAGTTATAAATAAAGCCGAAGAAGTCTAAAGATAAATATTTGCTTTCTCATTACACTAAGCTACCTTCAATATTTTTTAAATGTTTTATATTTTTCAAAAGTTGTAATTTTATATTTAATAATATATACATGTTTGCAAAAGAAGAATGAAAAGAAGAGTGTGAATGTTCTAACATTTGAATATATCCTTCCCTCCTTTTATACAAGTGATGCTCCAGTATACAGATTGTTCTTCTATGCACGCTTCCTTTTCCCCCTTAATACAGTTTGGATTTGTTGTGTAAAATATTTAGCTCTACCTCATTCTTTTAACAGCTGTATGGTATTTGACTCATTTAATGTACCATAATTTCTTTAATTCGTTTCCTATTGGTAGACATTGAGCCAATTGCAAGTCTTTGGCTATTTTAAATTGCATTTCAGTGAATATCTTTGTACGTATGTCTTTGTGTACATGTGCAAATGTGTTTGTGGGTTATGTGAATTTTTAGAAATGGCATTACTAGGTTGAAGTGCCTTAACAGTTTTAATTTTGATAGATTGTTTAGTCAGATTGCCTTCCAAAGAGATTTTACTTTTCCAGATCTCTTCTGAAGTGATTGATTATTTATCAGTTAGCCTTCTGCCAGCAGTGTTTTCAAAACTGTTATTTGCCTACATTTTGGCAATACAATACATTATCAACGATTCAGCTATCTGACAATTTGACAGGTTAAAATGTTTCACTCCTGTAATTTGCATTTTCTTAATTATGAAAGCAACTGAACATCTTTTCATGTTTTTAAAAACCTAAATGTAGATTTTCATTTTAACTTTTAGAAGACGCCAAAAGACTCATGTACCCATGTTACAAGTATGGACCGCAGAGAAACCACATCCGCAAGAAGAGGTAAATTGACTTCAGTCTCTTGTGATAGAGACAAGCACAGTCAGAGTAGATTCTTAATCTCTGACATACTCAGTCATCCCATTTGTATACCATAGCTATGTTTTCACACGCTCCTCATAGCCCTAGGCACATAGTGTATTTTTAATAAATATTAGAATGTCCTTAGAACATTCCCTATTTTGTGGGATTCCAGATATCATAGAGTTGATGTATTTTTTACTTAAATGCCCAGTTTGAAAGAATAAGATATAACAGCCCCAGACAGACTTTGTAAAGTAATTAAAACGTGTACAGAAACATAGCACTATTCTTTTGTATTGTGTTTAATAAGTTAGCTTGCTTTTGTATCCTATATTTTAGAAAGTAGTAGGTTTTTGGTTTTGTCTAGTCAAAATGTTATTTCACTTAGCCTCCAAATATCTATTAATTGTTAAAAATTAATCTGTCTTTAGTATTTAGATTGCCTCTGGGCCCAGATTCAGAAATTGAAAAAGGATCGCTGGCAGGAGCGGCACATCCTAAGACCTTATCTTGCCTTTGACAGCATCCTGTGTGAAGCACTGCAGCACAACCTGCCTCCGTTCACACCCCCTCCTCACACGGAAGACTCGGTGTACCCGATGCCAAGGGTCATCTTCAGAATGTTTGATTACACAGATGATCCTGAGGTATGTGCCTGATCAGCAAAGGTTTCTTTCAAAGGGCCTGTGTTATGTTGCACTTACGGTTTCATTTTGTTAGAATTATGCCTGCAGGACATTTCAATTTTGAGTCATTTGTTGTCTGAGAGGGTCAGTGGCAGTGAGGTTAACGGCTAATTCAGCGAATGGAATCACCTCATTATGCAAGAAATCATATTTAGCTTGTATAAATGAAGAGACAGCATGCTGTACAATCGAAAAGTATAGGTTCAAGAGCCAGGTTGGTTTGGGTTTTAATCCTGATTTAGGCATATCCCATCTGTGCGATCTTGAGTGAGTTATTTACCTTAGTTTCCTAAATAGAATAATAATTAATATATAGCTCACAAAGTTGTAATGAGGATTAAATTGTTAATATACACACGTAAGGTATACAGAATTATGACACATGGTAAGTGCTCAGTAGTGTTTAAAAATCCCAAAGATAAATATAAGCTGACTTTATAGTTCTTAAATATATATGTTTTTTATTATGAGGTCAAGTTGTTGATAGCCTTTATCCTTTAGCAGATTAAAAAACATATAATTTTGATAACATTTAGTATAAAAATTTACATTTTAACTATGCTTTACTTTATGCCTTTGTGTTTAAATGACTGTATTAACTTTAACACCCAAGCAGCAAGCATAGTGATCACTGGATTGGTGCTGAATAGAAACTCGCCTAACTAAAGTGCCTTGTGGTAGTGGTGGTGTAGTCGTGCCTGACTCTTCATAACCTCGTGGACTGTAGCCCACAAGGCTCTCTGTCACACCTGTTGCTTGTACATTCCAGTCAGCATAGAGCAGAGTTCCTCAACCTCAGCACAATTGATGTTTTGGGCTGGGGAATCCTTAGTTGTGAGGCTGTCTTATGAATTGTATGATGCCTAGAATTCTCCCTGGCCTCTACCTTCTAGGTGCCAGTAGCATGTCAGTTGTGACAACCAAAAATGTCTCCAGAGATTACCAGATGTTTCCTTAGGGGCAGAATTGCCCCTGGTTGAGAACCACTGGCATAAGAACCTGTATTACCACCTAAGGTCAAATTTGAGTTTTCTTCCCCCGCCTTCTCTCTTCTCTTCTATGGAAAGTTGCTTTTGATCAGTGAAATTTTAGTGTATATATATTCTATCTTAGAGTAAATAGTTGTTGGGTAATGGGTTAGTTGAGTGTTAGTTGCTCAAGTCATGTCTGACTCTTTGCAACCCCATGGACTGTAGCCCTGCCAGGCTTATCTGTCCATGGAATTCTTCAGGCAAGGATACTGGAATGGGTTGCCATTTCCAGGGGATCTTCTCGACCCAGGGTAATCGGTTATAAATACAGAATTATCAACTTCTACCCACTTGCAGTATTCCATATATAATAAAATGTTTTTAGTCAACTTTATATAATGGTCTAATTAGGTGTATGTAATTGGAAGTCTACTTTACAGTAAGACTATTAGAATCTTTGTGATTAGGTATTTATTTGTGCAAAGGGAACATTAGAATAGGACATCAAAATCTGCCTCTCCTGTACTGTTTGTAATTGGTATTGCCTCTGTGATGTACCCATCATCCTTTGCCAGAAGAGCATAAATATACAAGATATCTTAAGAGGATTTGGTTGTTTAGTTCTGGTCTTTCAAAAAAAAGTTTGTTTCTCTTTTTTGATTAGAAATTATAAAGTAAAGTAGACCATTAAGAGTCTACAGTGGTCACTAAAAAAGTAAATAAAAATAAACACATTGAACCTGTTTGCTATGCATATTTTAAAAAATTAAACAATACATAGATAATGTTCCTTAACCTTTTTAAAAACAACACAGTGTGGAGATCTTTCAACATATATGTGATTTTTTATGTCTACATAGTGTTTTAAATATTTTCCCCCCTCCATGTGTTTGTTTTTATTTCCAGTTTTATTTTTTGATTTATTTTATGTTTGGCTGTGCTTGATCTTGTTGCTATGCAAGCTTTTCTCTAGTTACGGTAAGTGGGGGCTCCTCTGTTGCAGTGCTTGGGCTTCTCATTGCAGTGGCCTCTCGTTGCGGAACACAGATTCTAGGGCAGGCAGGGTTCAGTAGTTGCAGCACATAGACTCAGTAGTCGCCACCCCTGGGCTCTGGAGCTTGGGCTCAGTAGTTGTGGTGCACAACAGTAGTTGTGGTGCACAACAGTAGTTGTGGTCTTAGTTGCTCTGTGGCACGTGGGATCTTCCCGAATCGGGGCTCGAACACATGTCCCATGCGTTGGTAGGTGGATTCTTTACCATCAAGCCACCATGGAAGCCTCCTCTCCATGTTTTTTATGGAAGTAATCCAGTCTCATTGTGTAAAAAAAATAAATCAAGGACTAATAATATACAAAAAATTACTTAGTTTGCATTTAAGTTAATGATTTAGTTAATCATTTAAGACTTGAGGTGGGCAGAGATAGTAGTCTCAGGTAGAAGGAGAAAAACTATAACTGATATTCTAGTTCTCTGGTAGGTAGGTGAACACAGAAGTAAAATTTGTTGAAATACAGAGCTTTCACGCTTGTGAACTTTTATTCTCAGCATCCAATATAAAAAGTATCTGGAACATAATAAGCTGTCATATATTTTGTTAAAGAAATGAAAAATGTTTTGTCTGGGTCTGTAGTATATAGCTGTTGTTTTGGTTCCAGGGTCCTGTAATGCCAGGGAGTCATTCAGTGGAAAGATTTGTAATAGAAGAGAATCTTCACTGCATCATTAAGTCCCATTGGAAGGAAAGGAAGACTTGGTAAGATGCTTTTCATGGTACTTTTACTAGTGTGGCGAAAAAGTAGCAATCTTGATGATTGAGAAAGAGCAAAATGTATGTTAAGAGTAAGAAAGTAGACCAATTTCGAAAACACTTGACTTGCTTTCTGGCGGCACTTCAGCTTCAAATAGTACTTTTCTGGATGCTGTATAGTACTGTAGTGCTTTATAGTGTTATGCATATGATGCCTGCTTTTTTATCTGGATATTTTCCATATGTTCTGGATAAATTAATTTGAGTGACAAGCTATTTTGGGGATGAATGTTGCAGGAATAAATGAATACTAATGGTTTTGCTCTGTTTCCTAGCAGTTAGACATCAAGCTTTGGAAAAGTTTTTTTAATGTTTTCTAAAACCTTGGAAAGTTTTAGTTTGGATTTTAAGACGTAAAGGAATATAGCATTTTGGGGATAGTCTACCATATAAAACTTTTTAAGTTAGTAGATCTGAATGTACTTCCTTACCGTTATTTACATTCTTTCTGATCGTTCAAGGAGTTTTGGATATACATTAAAGAGTTTCCCTTAGGGTAGAAAAAATAATTTGTGCTGTAGTTAGATGCAGTAACTGAAATCTAGAACATTTCAGAAAATATTTCCTTTATATCTACACACACTGTTTTTGAAACTGTTTATTTGGTTTTTCATATATCTGTGTATACTCACTAAACTTAAATTACACTTTTTATAGTGCTGCACAGCTAGTGAGTTATCCTGGGAAGAACAAGATCCCCTTGAACTACCACATAGTTGAGGTATGCATTCCAGATGGAGCTTGTTTCAAAGTCTCAGAATCTTTCTGTTGACTATAAAGTGTAATCTACTTTTGGCCTTTTGTTACTGTTCTTGCTGCTTGTCAGATAATGAAAATTAACAGAGAAAAGAGGAAATTGCTTTCAGTTTTGGAGCTCTGTTAACCATGTTAGTCAAGAGAAAAGAGAAGGTTAAACCCAGTAACCAAACAAAATTTTGAGTTGCCTATAATTTATTTATTTAGTATGTCTTCATTCATGGATAGTTATCATGGATACTGTAAGTTACCTCTAACTCTAGCAGTACATTGGCCACTTAACAGATGTGTGTGCGTGCACATGTCTGTGTGCTCAGTTGTGTCCAACTCTTAGTGACCCCATGGACTATAGCCTTCCAGGCCTCCTCCGTGCATGGAATTTTCCAAGCAAGAATACTGGAGTGGGTTGCTATTTCCTTCTCCAGGGAACATGTATAAGCAGCTTAAATACTTTATAATAATCTTTAGGCAGATAACCCATTTTTTAACTGTGTTTATCTGGTTTCTTACTACTAGCATACTCTGGACTAGTATATTATTTCCTGTATCACAAGGGTAGGGAAATACGAATCCTTATTTATTCTTATAAATCAAAAGAGCCAATTGTTTTGGAAGTGAAAAGAATAGATAATGCTTTTGATTCCATATTAACTCATACAGTTGAACACCTTATAGAAATTTATTTCCCAAAAAGTATTTTCACTTGATACATGAGTCAAACTGTCAATTATATTATTCTTTTATGTTAAAATGCTCAGTGTGAACATAATTACAGTGTCTTCTTTAATTCACTTTTTATTCGTACTCTACCAGTGTGAACAGTGGTGTGTGCATCTGTGCACTACAGATAGACAGTGCCTCTGTTCTGTCTTTACAGAGCTTGAGAGCATGCTTAGGCTAATGGATTTCACTCATTGACATGTCAATTGAAGTGCAAAACATAAGTCACATTTTAAAATCTGCAAAATGTTTAGAAATTCATACAAAAGTGTGGGAGATGGGAGTGAGGAGGAGGAATGCAAATTAGGCTTTCGAAGTCTAGGTATGTGGCCCACAAATTATATATGGAGGATGAAAACAAGCTTCTGAACAAGAGCATGGCCAAAATGTCTGCTGCTGCTGCTAAGTCGCTTCAGTCGTGTCCGACTCTGTGCGACCCCATAGACAGAAGCCCACCAGGCTCCTCCATCCCTGGGATTCTCCAGGCAAGAACACCGGAGTGGGTTGCCATTTCCTTCTCCAATGCATGAAAGTGAAAAGTGAAAGTGAAGTCGCTCAGTCGTGTCCGACTCTTAGTGACCCCATGGACTGCAGCCTACCAGGCTCCTCCATTCATGGGATTTTCCAGGCAAGAGTACTGGAGTGGGGTGCCATTGCCTTCTCCAGGCCAAAATGTCTGGGACTACCAAAAAGGTAGTAACTGTGCAGAATGACTTAACTATCTTCTGATCCCATCCTCAGAGTCTACAAAGGGCTTTTATTTCTTATAGAGCTGAAATTCTGATGGCTCTATGAGTCCCTAGTAAACTACCTCCCTGAACTAACTCTGATACTTTCAAAGTTGAAATTTAATTCTCTGGGAATATCAGCTAAGCATTAATTTTTGCATATTCTTATTGATTGAGTTACAGAGATAAGAAATCTTCATTATGGTATTCAATCATAGGTCTTTGTGTTCTAGAGAGCATAGCTTTTAAGGTTAAAAAGTTACTTTTTAAAATTATGAATATCACAAAATTTAGAACACTGAGGTCTTTCTAAATGGTAGAAGTGCATGGATAGCTGTCAAATTGAGTGCTGACTTGTGATTCCTTTGTAGGTGATCTTTGCAGAGCTGTTTCAACTTCCAGCACCGCCTCATATCGATGTGATGTACACAACACTTCTCATTGAACTGTGCAAACTTCAGCCTGGCTCTCTACCCCAAGTTGTATCCTTTCCTTTGTTTTTAAACGTACTCTGTTTGGCCTGGCTTTACAAGATTATTAAATATTTCTGCTGATGGGTTTAAATCACTTCATGAAAACAGTTTGGCATTTCTTCAAAAGTTAAAAATCACATATACCGTACAATCAGCCACTCTACTGTTTGACTGTTGATCTAAGAGTAATAACGTTTATAACTTTATGTGTAACAACCCAAAACTGGAAAACGTCCAAATATCCATCAATACATGAATGGATAAGCAAATTTTGTTACAATTATACAATGGAATACTACTTAGGTTAAAAAAGAAAAAAGAACAGATTTTCAATGCAGGCATCAACATGAGTGAATTGCAAAATATATGTTGAATAAAAGATGCCAAGCAAATATGCATTCATAGTATATGATCCCATTTACACAGAATCCTAGAAAATGCAAACAATGTAGTGACAACAGACCAATATTTGCTTGGGGGCAAAAATGGGAAGAAGGGAGGAGGGATTATGAGGAGAATGTGGCAATTTTGGAGGTGATGTAAATGTTTATTATCTTGATTTCACAGGTGTATACAGGTCAGGTATTACTGTATATCATTGATAGCTCAAAGATCACTTACTTGAAGAGAATTACTAGCCATTTCATAGACTTCTAGGAAATGTTATTTGTTTTTTCTATTACAGATTTATTTTCAAAGAGAGTATAGTTTCCTTATCCTGAAATTCACAGCTTGCACAGGCAACTGAAATGTTATATATGCGTTTGGACACGATGAATACCACATGTGTAGACAGGTATAGTATTGCCCCCTCTTTTTTTTATTTTTAATATTTGGCTGTGGTGGGTTTTAGCTGCTGCATGTGAGATCCAGTTCCCTGACCAAGAATCGAACCCACATCCCCTAAATTAGGAGTGTGGAGGCTTAGCCACTGTACTGCCAGGGAAGTCCCTGCCTTATTTCTATAGAATGTTAGCCGCTTCTACTCCTTGTACTTTATAAAAGTATTTAATCAGAAAAATATTTGCCCTTTTAAGAATTTCCAAGTTGGTTTTTCTTTCTTGCCTCCTCCAAATAATCCTATATATAATAAAGCTCATACTTGTTGTAATATAGCATTTCACTTTCTAGTCTTAATTTTCAATATGAAATGATACCCATGCTGAAGTTTTCTTTGATTTCATTGCTTATTTGTTTGGTGCTTTGGTATGGTTATACTTTCCCTTTGTAATGAGGTAGGTAAGCTGAGGGTCGGGCACGACTGAGCGACTTCATTTTCACTTTTCACTTCCTGCATTGGAGAAGGAAATGGCAACCCACTCCAGTGTTCTTGCCTGGAGAATCCCAGGGACGGGGGAGCCTGGTGGGCTGCCCTCTATGGGGTCGCACAGAGTTGGACACGACTGAAGTGACTTAGCAGCAGCTTTTAAAATAGACTTTATGCTAATTCATATGTAGAAGCAGAGTCTAATCCTGTATACATGTTTATATATTATGTATTTGTTTATAGATAGTGTCTGTTTCTAAAATAATTAACTTCTCTATAACGACAACTTCAAGACTTGGTTTATACAAAAGACCATATTGGATTTTTACAGCTCTGTTGATTGGCATGCCCACTGTTGTCTTTTGGGTGAGATCTTACTGCCTCTTTAGCTAACATGCTGTCTTACTCTGTCACTTTCCCAGATTAGCTCAGAATAGATAGTGCCTATTTTCCATAATCTGTCATGTCCTTGTTCAGATGCAATATTTGAAAACTATCAGAAAAGGCTACCCTGTGTGTTTACCTATTATCTTGAGTAGTTTTAATGATTGAAATTATAGGGACATAAGGGATATGCTTTAAGGTGTCTGCTGAGGTTTTTCCCAGTCTAATTAATGAACTGCCGGTTGCTCTGGGCATTCCAACTATGCCATTCATTCAGCAAGTATTTACTGGGCTCTTACAAATTTCACAGTATTATATAGTATACTAAAGTGATCCCTATCTAGTTAGATCAGGGATGTCTTTAAGAGAAAAAGGGGCTTTGATGGTATGTTTTGTTGTTTGTGGTAAAAAGGGCATGGTATGATAATGAAAGACTGCACTTTGGCTCTTGCATTTATAAAATGTTTTTAATCTTTTTTTGCACCTCACAGCTCTGTTTCATTGTCAGTTAAATGGAATAATACATCCCTCAGCAGTTACTGTGAGAATTAAATTATATAATATAAACATATATAAGATTCTTGATATAAAACAGGCACTTGAGTCGTATCTGTTATTCTCTTGAAAAGGATAGCACTGTTAGGAGTGAGATGGGGACTGTTATTTTTTTGAAACCGAAGATGAGTTGCAGGATTTGCACAGAGAGGGGTAGGTGGCAGGAGAAAGTAATAGCTGTAGGTAGGGTGAAAATAGGGTCTTATTTGTCTGAAGAATTATGTGAATTCCTATTATAAACTGCAACCATTCATCCTTTTCCATCCCCCCCCACCCACTTCTTTGTGTAGGTTTATTAATTGGTTTTCCCATCATCTAAGTAACTTCCAATTCCGTTGGAGCTGGGAAGATTGGTAAGTAGTGTTATATCTGTCTTTTCTCTACAATTTACCATTTTAAAAAGTAATATTTAAAACTATAATGTAAAAGCAATCTTTTTTGTGATCTGATTTAGTTTTATATATATATATATATAAATGAAATAATCTAGGTAGAAGGGAACTATTTGCAGCTTAATACAAGGTAGATATAGGTGCAGATTATGTGTGAGAACTTGTAAAACTGTATTTTGTCATTAGGTCAGATTGTCTTACTCAAGATCCAGAAAGTCCCAAACCAAAGTTTGTAAGAGAAGTTCTAGAAAAATGTATGAGGTAAGTTCTTTGTGTTTTCTCCTTAGCTTAGGTTGTCTCATTTCTGTGGGGGAGGCTTCCCTTCTCTGAATGTACGTCCAGAATATCATTTTTAAAATCTAAGTACCTATCTTTCTTCTACCTATATCAGATTTAGGCTGAGAAATTAGGGCAGCCGTGCCATCTGGATTCTGTGTGAATTAAGTTTATTTTTGTCGAATATACTTTGAAATAATTTCAAATTTTAGTAAAGTTGCCAAAATAGAACTCTGTACCATGTTCATCTAGATCCCCTAGTTAACATTTTACTACATTTGTTCTAATGCCTAGTCCTTTTTCCCTCTCTGTATAATATCTACCCTTTATATTGGTCTTTTTCTGAACTTTTTGAAAACAAGTTGCAGATATGATGTCTGATCATCCTTTAATAGTTGGTTGTATATTTCCCCCAAACAAAAAAAACACTTCTCTATGACCAGCACACAGCCCTCCAGATCAGGATGTGAGCTGATACAGTAACACCACTATACAGTCCACAGATGCTGCTGAAATTTTGCCAACCATCCCAACAATGTTTTTTTCCTTTCTGGTCCAGAATTCTATCCAGGAGCATGTACAGCATTTAATTGTCACTTTCTTGATTCCTTCACCTTGAACTGCTGTTATTCTTTCTCGTTCACATCATTGTCAGTTTTAAAGAATGCGGGCCTTACTTTGTTGTGTTGCCTTAGTGCATCCTCGTGACTCAAGTCTCGCATTGTCCACCACTAAAGATGTTAATCTTGATTATATGGCCATGTCAGGCTTCTCAACCTGAAACTCCCCATTTTTCCCTTTGTAGTTGATTAATATTTTGTGGGAAATATCCTGAGGTTACACTCCCATCTTACATCAGATCTCCACTGCAACTCATACTTTTATTTGCCACCACTATGATGATCCTCACGTGATGATTCCCTTTTTCCGTTATTCTTTCTACATTTATTAGTTTGCTTTCTACTGTAAGAGCTTTCCTTTTTTACCTATTAATTCCTGTGTTTATATATCAGTAGAGACTATTTCATTCAGTGGATTATAATTCATTACTGTCATTACTAATTTGATGCTCAAATTGCCCCTGATTTGTCCATTGGGAGTCCTTTGTGCCTTGTGTCTTTTTTCCCTTTCTTTAATGTTCCCCCTCCATTCATTGAGCATTTCCTTATTTCTGGCACAGATGTTCCGGGCTCTTCTT
Source organism: Cephalophus harveyi (assembly GCA_006410635.1). Classification (NCBI taxonomy): domain Eukaryota; kingdom Metazoa; phylum Chordata; class Mammalia; order Artiodactyla; family Bovidae; genus Cephalophus; species Cephalophus harveyi. The sequence goes on from SJYT01054406.1 coordinate 422,696, forward strand.
ATGTTTCCTTGCCCCTTTCCTGGAATCATCTATTCATTCAAAGTGCTGGAGTTTCTTTTAGTGGAGCATGGTATTTAAGTAGCAAGGTCTGAACACTTGATGTGTTTATTACTATTGGGTGTTACTGGTTTTCCGCCCTCTAGATGGACAAGCATAGTGAATATATTTATGCACACATATACCCATGCATACATAAATCTGTTTTTATATCCACCTAGATGTGTGTATCTTTCCAGTTCCAACCCAAAATATCATTTTTCTTCCTAGCCTTCCCCCTTGCCATGATTTCTAAATACCTTGGCAGACATTAAGAAACTTGTCTCCCACAGTCTTGATAAGTATTTATTTATTACAATATAACCAGTCTCCCAACCATACAAACTGTTTCCTTCACCTCATCCCACCCTACCATCACCACCTCACATCCTTGGCCACCGGGCTTATGGACCCACTGGCCCACATCTCGGTACAAACCAGAAAGTTCTGAAGAAGACGTGAGTTCTGGTGTGCTGGCCCAGACAGGAGTTAAAACGACTTGTTGCCCCTTTACTTCTTGGTTGTCAGCTAAGTGCAGGGTGTTGATCTTCTGAGTAAAGTGGGATATTACCAAAGAATGAAACTGATGAATACTATTTTCTGAGGCTTTTATTTGTATTGTAGGTTGTCTTACCATCAGCGTATATTAGATTTTGTCCCTCCTACCTTCTCAGCTCTATGTCCTGCAAACCCAACCTGCATTTACAAGTATGGAGATGAAAGTAGCAGTAAGTAATGAATCCTCTTGTTTTTCAAAGGTACTAATGCTAATATTAAGTCAGTTATCTAAGGTGGAGAAAGTGAATTATTTCTCTTCTTGGGTTTATATTTTCTCTGTTTGAAAGGTGATTTCTCACCAGCCTCTATTGTTTTATTTGCCCTGTCATAATTTTAAACATTTACTGTGATTTACTTAGTTATTACTGTCTTGTAACTGTTTTTAATATTGTTTATAATGTTTTATTCGTGACATTTTAAGTGTTGTTAAGTATAGCAAGATGAATTTATAGCCAGAACTTACTAAAATGAAAGGATGTGTTTGTCATGTTAATTTTGATTACATGAATTGATTTATCATCTGCTAACAGTACAGGCGTGGGAACGTAGGTGCACATAGAGACTATGTTTTACCTGCAGTGTGCCTCTAGTCTAGAAGTAAATTCTTAAACATACTTTTCTTACTTTGTGGTCACGTCACTTCTGAGATTTGCACTGTAAATCAAAGGGACTGTTTAATTTGATATGCCATATTGTGCTTTACACTTTTGGAGGGAAGGTTGTGCACCGGTGAGCAGTGGTAGAGGTAGGTGTGGAGTTACCAAGTTAGTCTTTTTCCATGGCACTGAACTCAGCTCCTCTGTGAGCCTTCCACTTCATGTTGTGTAGCTGTTCTTTGTATCTTAAAACTCACTCCTCTCCCTTGCTTTCTCATATTGCACCCCTGCTTCTCCACCTGCACTTCAGACTACACTTGTTTTCCTTGAAACAAAACTCAGTTCCAGTGCTGCATATTGCATTTCCTATATTACTGTGTCACTTATTCCTTAAAACAAACTCCTGAGAAATAAGTATGTTTTTAACACCAGTTTTACAATGAGGGAGTGCCTTCAAAGAGGTAAAGCCCAGACTTAAATACTGAGCAGCCTTGTTCTTGATCACTGTGTTTTCTGCAAAAAGCAAGTGCCACATTTTGATTTCTGCTTTGTACTGGTTCAGAGAACCGTAAGATACAGTCTTTGATATCAAAGAGTTCAGACTTCTGTTGAACACTGAGCTTTCTTTTTTCCCCACAGAAATAACTCAGCCTTCAGCCTAGCATTTAAGGCCCACCGAAACTGGTGGGTTGTTTCTACTTTATGATTTGTCACTTCTTCTCAAATAAATCTCCACTCCAGCCAAGCCCACTTCCTTTGTTTTTTCCATGCTTCTCATTCTTGGTTTTACATTTGTTTGTACCATTATCCCTTTCTGTTCTCTGATTCCTGTTCTCTCTTCAGGATCTAGCCCAAGCTCCACTCTTGTAAATATTTTCTTAACCTTTAGCAAGCCAGTTTCGTGTTAACTCTCTGGCTACTTCTTATGTGAGTATCTTGGTTCCTTATTTAGAATGTAGACTTGTCGATGGTGGATTTTTTCTTCCCTTTCTCTCCCACTTTCAAGAAAAGTACAGAGCACATGTGAATTGTTGGAACTGACTTTATTCATTCCAAGTGCTTAGTAACTCATATTCTGTGTCAGAATTGCTTTTTTTGCTACCTCTTTGTCTACCTTACATTAAAAGTAGATTTCCAGTTGCTCTGGTGGATGCCGTAAAACATGTATTAGCACAGACTGTATACAGAAAGGACCTGACAGATACTAACCAACAGTAAACATGTGGAGTCAACAGCACACGAGCATCTGGCTTATGTAGATTCACGTATGTGGATTCAGCAAAAGAGAAAAGCAAAGGGTCTGTCTTAAGTTGGCAGCCTTCACCTTGTTCAAACCCAAACTTAGTTTCCACTGTATTAGGGAAAAGGAGGAGCATTGACCAAAATGAAAGAGAAATACATTGATTCTCAGCCTTTCAGCCTAGAGGACTAGGGATTTGAGACCATCAAAGGAGAGTTGCAGCTGTGTTTCCCGAGGAAGATCCATACCTGCCTCACACTCTGAATTTCAATTAGCTCCATGTTCTTAAGGAAGTATTGAGGCAAGAAACCTATTATACCTTATTTTAGGTGAAAAGCCATTGACATATTGAATGAAATTTTCATATGTGGTTATCTTTATACAGAATAGATATTGACCTTAGGATAGAGAGTACTCTGTTGTAAAAGAAAGTAATTTTTAAAAAGTTCTTCAGTTATTTAACTCTCTGCATTCTGTGCTTAGACTCTCTTCCTGGACATTCGGTTGCCCTCTGTTTAGCTGTTGCCTTTAAAAGTAAAGCAACCAATGATGAAATCTTCAGCATTCTGAAAGACGTCCCTAATCCTAATCAGGATGATGATGATGGTAAGGGAATTAAATATTTGTTGAATGGAACTATGTATGGGCCAGGTTTAAGTAGAAACATATTTCTCATACAGTATATTTGTTTAGCCTGACAGCCTGTCCGTTATTCCCCAGAACACAGGTATCTGTTCCCTTAAGCATTGCCTGCTTTCACTTTAGAGAGGTTCCTGCACAGGAAGACTTGATGTATTATAAAGTTGGATGTTCTTTCCAAATTGAACTATAAGTTTATAATCAACAATCAACAAAAGACAAAAAGCCATGAGAGGGACTTGCTTTGTCATCTATTAAAACATCTTGGAAACTACAATAACTCAAACAAAAAAAGACAAATTAGTGAAACAGATAAAGTCTACTGGGACAACGGGGTAACAGTTTAGGAGGAAAATTTTGATAGATCTGTACATAACGATGTGCAGAGAAAAATGACTTAAAATATTAATGGTGTTTAGATTATTACTCAGATTTTGTTTAGATTTTTCTAAGAAGTTTGTATTATGTTAGAATATATTTAGAAAGTATAATTCAGAATGTTAAATTTAGACATTGTCAGACATCTTAGGACATGGACCTAAAGTGTAAAGGGCTTACTGTATTTTTTTTTTTTTTTTTACTATTTATCTTGCCACCATGTAGAGAGATAAGAACAAAGAAATCTATGTGGTATTTGTAAAAAGAAATGGATCATATAGAAGAATTTGGGAAACAATCCCAAAAAACTTCAGAATTAAGGTCATGCTTAGTTTTATATTTTGAGTATATGCAGTTAATCAGTGATGGTCTTTTATAGTCTGTCAGTACTCTTGAGACAGTGCTTGAATATGGGACTTAGTATTTGGATATGAGTGTGCCATCTGTTTAGCAATACAGGTTAGGGACCAAAGAATTGCTATACTTACTCTTCCTAACTCTCTTTACTGTGGACTGTTGTTCAGATGAAGGATTCAGCTTTAACCCACTGAAAATAGAGGTCTTTGTACAGACTCTGCTACACTTAGCAGCCAAGTCGTTCAGCCACTCCTTCAGTGCTCTTGCAAAGTAAGTACAACCAGAACACACATGCTGTCTTGAGGGTTTAAAACTTTGCTGGGTGAATACCAGTGGTGTAGTAGTTTTTACCTTAAGATTATTGACTATAAAGATCTTAATAGTATCATATAAGTTGATACAATGGGTTTTGGTTTGTGGTAGCTAAAATCCCCATCCTATGGCTCCTGTCTGTGGTCTGCATGTATATATAAAGTGTACATTTTTTCACATAAACCTTTAGAGAAACAAAAACCTGGGTCCATAGGATAGTCAAAAAGTTCCCACCTTGTCCATGGATCTTCCTAAAAAGAAGATGAGCAGAAATGAGAGCCAGCTGCATTTTTGGGAGCCACCAAAGGTTGACATCTAAAGACAGAACTTTTTAACTCATCATACAGTCTAAGTGAAGAAAGAACATATATTCTTCCCAATCAGGCAGAGAAACTAGACTCCTCATCCCATCTCAACTTCCAAGTCTATGAGACTTGCAGGGCTCCTACAGAAGATGCAGGCAGAATACTATACTTGTGTTAGGAGACTATTCCTTAGCCCTCATCTATCCTTAAATACTCAGTAAACTAGAGTCCTGGGTTTGATAGTATTTTGTAATTCTAAGATTTTGAGACAAATGCCATACAAATTGAATTCCTAATCATACCTTTTATATTCCTTAATGGTTAATGATGTTTGGTTATTCTGTATGTATATACTGCATTGGAAATTGAGTAACGTTGTAAAGCTTTGAAACTATTAAGATGCTCAGTAAGTTTATATGTGCTATTTCTGCCCCCACCCCCACCAACCATGAAAAGGTTTCATGAAGTCTTCAAAACCCTAGCTGAAAGTGATGAAGGAAAATTACATGTTCTAAGAGTCATGTTTGAGGTCTGGCGGAACCATCCACAGGTAAAAAACTAATTAGACATGTTGAGATGCTGATTGTATAGGTATAAAAAGAAGGTACTTGATATCATTGTTTTAGTTTGTAGAACATGAAATTTGACTGTGCCCTTCAGTTTTTAAATCTATAATTTTAGTGCTGTGAAAGTAATGATGCTTGAGTCATTCTCTAAAGAGCAAGTGTTATGATTTGGTTTGATATTATAATATCTCAACACATTTTAAGTAAGAATGCTTATTTCTTGGAAGGTTCTCCAATTGGGTAGGAAATAGTTATTTAATCTACCCAGTTTCTATTTTTAAACAGGCCCCAGATTTCTCAAATCTCAATATACTATTATACTGTTTTAATACCATGTGTTATAAAGAGGCATTAAAATAAATTTTGGAGTATATTTAAGACATTTTTCATGATAAAACTTTAGGATTAACTTTGACACATTATTAACCAGGATATTTTTGCACTAACACTTGTGGCCAGCAGTTTATTATATAAATGAATACTGAAACATCTGCAGTCAATAACATCCAGGTAACAAAAGATGTTACTAAATCTCTGGTCAGTATGTCTTAACATTCAGAGTTTCTTTTTGCTCAGTCTTTGTGTTACTGTATTCTTACAAAAAGTACCAGAGCCACGCAGAAGGGAAAACAAATCTTGAGGCCTAATGGTCAAATCGCTCAGTTCCATAGCTAATGAATGATCACAGCCATGCTATTGTAACTTTTGTAGCAGTGGGATTATTGTGGCTTACATATAACTGTGACTTACCTGAGTAACCTCTTTCCTCTGACTATAGATGATTGCTGTACTGGTAGATAAGATGATTCGTACGCAGATTGTTGACTGTGCTGCAGTAGCAAATTGGATCTTCTCTTCAGAATTATCTCGTGACTTTACTAGGTAAAATGGGTTATTTTACAGAGTTCCTTTTCTCTGTGAATTATACCTGAGCTCCAAATTCTGGTTCAGACCAGGTTAATACTAGTATCATAGTGGTCCAGTTTGGACTTGGCAGGGATTCTTGCACAACAGAAATACACACAACCAGTCTGGTTGCAGTGTCTCTTAGGGACACACACATAAGTTGAATTAGGACATAGAAATGCTTACAAAGGATCCAAACTGTTGGGCGGGGAGATCAGGCTGTATGTCAGGGTCTCAACTAGACAATGGGACAGGGCAGGAGTTCACACTAGGAACTGGCAGAAATCAGTCCATTGTAGATTAAGTACACATTATGGAGGGATTGAGGAAAGCCTGGTGGGCACCTGAATGCCACTGGGGGAAGGAGGTCTCACCTTCATAAAAATCCTGGATGTAATACACAGAAAATTCTCTCTCGACTCATTCCCCCTAAAGGAAAAAGACTTTTCATTAAGTTTGGTTCTTATACATGAAGCAGAGTCCACAGGCTTTATACCTGATCAGGACTAGGACAACAGGAGTTGACACAAAATAGGAAACACATTACTTGCAAAGACATAAATATCCATCACAACTTTATCCTCTTCACTGTATTTGTTATTGGCTTAGGACTCTAAGCTGAATTTTTAGGGTGAAGGAGTATGGTCTAAGATTATCATACCAGCCAAGTTGGCACTCAGCAGTGAGAGCAACAGAAGGATATTCTCAGATGTGCAACATCTCAGAAAACCACTCAAGTATGTGTTAGCCATCATCCTTAGTGGTTTATGTCTGCAATTCTAACTCTGCAAAGCCTTTCCTGACCAGCTGACTGATGCAGAGTTAACGTACTTTTCTCCTTTAACCTGTTTGCTAACATTCTAGACCTTGTTTTATTATATTCCACTTAAACTGTCATCATCCAGATTAAAACTTGTAGAAGGAAGTGCTCTTCTGTGCTGTATATCCTGGGGTTAGGAGACATAATGTTATAGACATAAAAAGGAGTTAAGAAGCTACTTGAACACACTCATATTTATGCAGTAAACATTTAAAGCACCTACAGGTGATCCTGGTACTTGGATAGTTTGAAAAAGTAGTTGACATAAGTATCTCATTCCTAAAGGCCCAGCAGTTGATAGCTATTATCAGCTAATGAGGTTCTTACATGTTCCAAGAGAATTGGCTGAGTTTGTGCTAGTATAAAGCATGTGAATAAGCCTCAGATTAGGTTTCCATTTCAAAAAAACCCACAATAAATAGTGTTTACATTCAAGAGACAGAAAAATGTATTTTTGTTTCTAGGGTGTTTTTTCTGGTTTGCCATTTCATTGACTATGTATACATACGTTCTGTGTGTGTCTAGTAGGGGATGGAAAGAAAAATGACAAGGACCCGGTACTGCCTTCAGGAAGCTCATCTGAATCTAGTGGGCAGAGCTAGATTGTGTGCATGATTGATAGTCCAAAGTTATGTTGCTGAGAAATACACCTTATTCTGCCTAAAGAATAGAAGGCTATATCAGACCTTAAGTATGTGTAGATTACGAAAGTTGAGAGGTCTTATTTTAAGTATAGTTAAACATACAGTAACCAAATGCCTTATTACTTTAAGATTGTTTGTTTGGGAAATCTTGCACTCCACAATTCGTAAGATGAACAAACACGTTCTCAAGATACAGAAAGAGCTAGAAGAGGCTAAAGAAAAACTCGCAAGGCAACACAAACGGGTAAGCCTTGTGTCGACTATAAATGGTCAAAGAAAATAATATAAGAAATCATTGAGAATGTTCACTGCCTTGATGGGAGCTTTTTGAGACCACATCATGCAGAGCTGTTTGTAGGAATGGAGGAAGGGGAAGGACTGGTGCCTGCTGCTCTCTGTCGTTTTCCTGCATGGTGAACCTATTTGGCCACAAAGCTTCCTTTTTCCATAGTTTACCATCCTGTTGCCTTCCCGAAGGAGAAGGGAGGAGGACACTTGTGTTTCTATCAAAGTTTCTGATGCAAGAGGGAAAGAGAGAGAAGACTGATGGTGTTCACCCCTTCCCTGGTACGGGGGTGGGGAGGGAGCAGGACAAGAGGAGACAGTCTTTCCCAGACCCATAAAATACTCCTCGTATTATTAACATGTTTAGTATTGTAGCCATCTGGGGCAGCAGTGAGCTGGATGTATCCCGAGATTTAGCAGATAGTACTGGTGCTCTTCATGACAGTTTTCCAGTGTTACACACATTTACCAGAAAAAGGTAAAAGCAAGTTTGATGACTTACACAAACCTAAGACACTGTTAAGGTAAATGGCATCATCCCCATTTTATACGTGTACCTACTCCAGAGACTTGACTTCACACCACCCTGTTCTCTAGATTTGTGGTGTCCATATGATAACCACTAGCCACATGTAACTTTAATAAAATTTGAATACAATGTAAAATTCAGTTCCTTAGTCACACTAACCACATTTACGTGCTCAGTAGTCATGTGTGGCTATTGTGAGGGCAGTGCAAATTTTTGTTAAAAAAGTTTTGTGATGAGAGTTCCCAAGACCCTAGCCCTATATTTCTCCCAGGAGCAACAGTTCAGTGTTCAGAGTTCACAGCAATTTCACAGAACCACCATCATGAATAACAAGAATCAACTGTACATTTTCCAAAGCTGTTTTCGTTTTGAATGAAGACTGTGACATACATTTCCTCCTTGAGTGGACTATCCTGTAAAAGGCATAAGTCATCCTGCTATATAGGAAACGCAGTGCCATTACCCAGGACAAGCGCCACTGAACTTCCCTGGCCTAGATAAGCACCCACAGGACTTTGGGTGTCTGTTTGCCTGCATGTTTGGTTCTTTTCTTGTGGAATAGAAGTCTTCAGATAGTATTTGACCAGACACAGTAAAATCCTCAGGTCTGCTTGTGGGGGTTTGTTTAATACACTGGAATTCTAAATGGTGGTTTCCTTTTGTTCCTTTGCATTCTGTAGCGAAGTGATGATGATGACAGAAGCAGTGACAGGAAAGATGGGGCTCTTGAAGAACAAATAGAAAGACTGCAGGAAAAAGTGGAGTCTGCTCAGAGTGAACAAAAGAATCTCTTCCTTGTCATATTTCAGGTATCGTAACTTGGGACATTGATAGGTTCAAAAAAACCAGTATATTTCTTTAGTCTTAAAAAATGTTTTTAATCAGGAGTAATACATGCTTATCTGTAAGGTCTTAAATGTATAAAAATTTACACAGGAAATAAAAGTTCACTAATTGGAGGTAATTCTGTTGTTAATTAGCATGTATATTTCTTCTTGCTTAAAAAAAAATGGGGGATGCTATTATTAAGTACTTGTAGATCTGTTTAGATGATTCCTTTCCTTCCTGAAGATTTTTGTGTATACATTCCTGTTAACATTTCTGATTATGTCCTTAAAACAGATTCTAAGAAAAATTACTAGCATAAGTAATCTAAATATTAAAGGTTAGATTCTTTTTGTATTGCCAAAAATGATGTGCTACTCACCTTATCAGGCTTCCCAGGTGTCTCAGTGGTAAGGAAGTTTTCCTGCCAATGCAGGAGATGTGGGTTTGACCCCTTGGAAAGGGAAGATCCCCTGGAGAAGAAAAGGGCAACCCAGTATTCTTGCCCAGGAAATCCTGTTGACAGAGGAGCCTTGTGGGCTATACAGTTCATGGGGTTGCAAAAAGTCAAAAACAACTTAGGGACCGAAGACTAAACAACTCATGTTATCACTGGTCTGCCTTTCTACACTTCAGTATTTATTGAATCATGAAACTTAGGGATACACCACAAAGATAGGGTGAAACAAGCAATACCTTTGAGGTCTCTTGGTCAAAAGTATGATTATTTCTGAAGTATAAGAATTTTTACTAACATCTCTGGAACTTTGTACCCTATTTCCAGCGTTTTATCATGATCCTGACCGAGCACTTAGTGCGCTGTGAAACTGACGGGACCAGTGTGTTAACACCATGGTATAAGAACTGTATAGAGAGGCTCCAGCAGATCTTCCTACAGGTTTGTGGAAAACTTTGATTAGGATAATAAACATCACTATTCTCAGCCATGGGAATTCTCTCCTAGCTCAGTTAGAATGCAATCTGTAAGTAACAGAGCTTCAAAATGACCTGACTTAGGCAGTGGTGGCTCAGTCAGTAAAGAATCTGCCTGCGTTGCAGGAGACCCAGGTTTGATCCCTGGAGAAGGAAGTAGCAGCCCACTCCAGTATTCTTGCCTGAGAGATCCCATGGACAGAGGAGCCTGGTGGGGTCGCAAAGAGTCGGGCATGACTAAGCCACTAAACACAGCCCATTCTCAGCCACAGGGATTCTCCGTTTTAAAAAAGCATCAAGTTGTTAGGTTATATAGTACCTGTGAGCCCTTTAGTTAATGTCCATTTGTTCCTACCATTGCTCATCAGAATATTTAGGCTTAAAATTGGCTCTATATCACTCAGACTCCTAATTGCCATTCTCTTTGTAGGAGAGCCTAGCTGTGACACAAAATAGAAAAATGCTAAGGGAAGAGTAATAAGATTTTAAGAACCTCTTTAAATCCAAAGTTCAAATGATAACAGTGCTTCTGGAGGCACTATTAATAAGTTCCCTGAGGTTCTTACAGAAAGCAGACTGCAACACATACTCTGTTAGATTTAAGTTAGATTTGAAGTAGAGTGGTATCTTCAGACACCAACACTCCAAGCAAATTCTTACCTGTTTGTTCTAGACAAGAGTGATTAAAGCAGAAGACTTAACATTTAAAGGGGGAAAAAAGTTCCTTGAAAAATCTAGAGCAAATTTTTTGATGGAGGCTTATTTATTGTCAACAGCCTGATCCTATAGGAATCTGAGTATATTAAAGTTTATATATGTACATGTAGAAGAAACTTTGATTTTCTGACAATTTTTTCCAGTTAGGCTCAGTAAGTCACTGATTTTCAGTAAGACAGATGACCTCTATTTTAGAAGATAAAAAACAGTGAGGTTTGGGTTTCCTGTTTTGTGGCGTACTTAACAGATCACTGGGTAATTCTGAAATATAAATAGGTTAAATATGTTTTTCTTAACACATCTCTTTGCTTAATGTCCTAACCAAAAAAGGAAATAATTTCCAAAATTTCTTCATAGTTCATTCCTTGTCTGGGAAACTTTTAAAAAGTCATACTATATAGTCTGTCCTAATTAGGGGAAGGGCTTCCCTGGTGGCTCAAACGGTTAGGAAGCTCTGCCTGCAGTGCAGGAGACCGGGGTTTGATCCCTGGGTTGGGAAGACCCCCTGGAGAAGGAAATGGCAACCCACTCCAGCACTCTTGCCTGGAAAATTCCATGGACTGAGGAGCCTGGTAGGCTATAGTCCATGGGGTCACAAAGAGTCGGACACGACTGAGTGACTTCAGTCTCACTTAGGGGGAAGAACCAGCTGAACTCATCTAGAATAGGAGCAGGCGGTGCTGCCACTGCCGTGAATTATGAATTACACAGAAACAGACCAGAACTGAATTTTTAAATTATTGACCATCATTTTTTTTCTTCTTTGTTTCTCCCTACATTTTCTCAATATTCGGGCTTTCCAGGGTTTTTATTCTTAGCAGCTAAACCACTTTTTTCTCTACTCTTTTTTTCTCATCACTCCACAATGTGGGTAGGCTTTAGGTAAATGTTCTGTGAGATTGCTTATGTGCTCCTTTTCCTAACCTAAACATTCACCCCCTTTTCTGTGTCTACAGCATCACCAAATAATCCAGCAGTACATGGTGACCCTGGAGAACCTGCTCTTCACCGCTGAGTTAGACCCTCACATCCTGGCTGTGTTCCAGCAGTTCTGTGCCCTGCAGGCCTAAGGGTCATTTTTTTTTTCCCCTTTCCTGTCAAGATTTTTTTAAAAGATCTCAAAATAATCTGTCTTATTTTTGGTTGTTTGAATGCTTGCTTTCTTGTAGCATCCTGTCACTTTCTAAAAGAAACAGAGGAGACAGTGAAGAAATATGGTATTGATTACCCTTAGTTTCCCCTAAAAAGCAGATATTCCCTAATGACAGTAATGCGATAATGCATAGGATGTATCATACATGTGACAAATACAACTTTTCTCTGATATTTTTTTCTCCTTAAGGCACAAAAGATAACTAATTTGAGGTATGTGAAACACTAGAGGGTCAAGCTTATTTACCAAATAGTATATAGAACTGATGAATTTATTATCAAGTAGCATAGCTTTTCACAGCTCATGGGTAACCTAACATGGCTGAAATAAAACTCAAAATGTTTTTTAAACTTTGGTATTTCATGATTTATCATCTCAGTCTACTTTAGTGATTTCTTTGTAAAATACCTCCATCTGAAATTTTCTCTTCAAAATACTTTACTTTTAATTACTGTAGTATTTTTAAGATACTATTTAAAAAGTTACTAGAATAGCAGTTCCTAAATCTGAACATAAATCACCTGGGGCTCTCTAAAGTTATTTTTAAATTAATATTAAACCACAGTCTTTCAAACACAGACATATCTGGTAGTTCTTAAGGCTCCCAGGTAATTGCAATATGCAGACAAGTTTTGGAATTATCATCATCTTAGAATATTTGATGATCTCAAATCTGAGACAGATCTGTCCAAGCTCATATAGTGAATTTCGTGTTAAAGTGTGACTTAAAAGTAGCTAGACTGACTAGTGCCTAGTGTTAGATGTAGGTTTGGATTTTATTTCTGTGGAATCTGGTCCAAGTAACTACTAATTCCTAAACCTGCTTCCTATATGGTGTTGAGGCTTAACTAAGTTAAGTACATTGTAAAATAACAAGGGGTTATCTGACATTCCAGATTTCTAGCATTTTTAGTTTTTATTTCATTGAACCTTTGAAAAAATTTAGCAATAATCCCCCAACTGAAGTAGCTTTGTTCATTTATACAATATAGGTGTTTTTTTTTTTAAACTTAGTACATCATAAGTTTATGGTGCATAATATATGGGGTCTCTTTGGTTTACCATATACTTAGTGGCTACAGAATGTAGTCTACTCAGTAGATGGAAATTCCTAGGATTTTAAAATACCATACCATTTAAGACAAAGAATCACAAGATTAAAGCTGCATGGCAAGTTACTGGCAGGGAACTAAAAGCCAAGCACTTAGCTAAGTGTTCTTTTGTTTATACTGTTCTCCTTCCCACAAACTATGTAATTAGTTAGAAATGGCTCCTGTCCTCAAGAAGCTAAAGGATAACCATTTAAGGCTTTGGTAATTTTGACCCTAAAGCTGCTTTGTAATCCTTTCATAATGTATTGCAAAGTGTGGCTACTTATACTTTTACTTGATCCACCTCCTTTCTCTTAGACCCTCTCTTGACGTGTAATGGTTGCTTCTAACAACTGCTCACTAATGTGACCCTGCTCTGATCCAATCTGGCAAACTAGGTATATGGAAAAACCAAACCAGAGATTGAATTCTGAAGAAACAAACATTCAACAATCGCTCTCCCCACAAATGAAGCTCACAGAGACAAAAGAACGGCACGTCACGCTGTACATCGTACCTCGCAATAAATCAATATTCTGTTAAACTGCACTGATGCTATTTAACATGCTTTTGTCCAAGTAAACATAATTTTTGTTTTCCTTGACTCTAAATCTCACAGGAGTTACTCAGAAAGCAGTTCAAATGAAGATAAAGTTTGCTTGCTTTTCCTGGAAAGTACTTAGCAGTGATTTCTATGACTTATTAATAATCTACAGTTATATCTGAAAATGAAAGATGAGGACAGAACTTGGCGACCTGAGTTGAGCATATCTGGCTGTCAGTGATATCTGGACACCAGGATTGTCTTAGACTGATGAAGGTAAAGAGTGACTGACTGGAAGCCCACCTCAACTAGCCAAGTCTTAGCTATACTGGTCTCGATAATACATGCTCATTAATAACATGTGTCATTTCCCATATTTAATCATCAAGACAGTCATTAGATTATTATGTCTATATGACAGATAAAAACAAGCCCACTGAGTAACTTACCCACAGTCCACAGCTAGTAAATGGCATCTGAAACTATGTCCATGTGGTGGTTCAAGGGTTCCTTATCTCCCAATGCAGTTGTCAGCAGCCTGAACCCCTAGTTACTTGCTGGAAGCTTTTTATTTTGTCCAAAGAAGATCCAAAGAATAGATCCCATTCAGAATCTATTTTTACTGAGCTGTAATATTCAGCATAGCACATGAAAAAAATCAACATTCAAAAAACATAGTAAACATTTCTGTATTGAATACTTATATAGAGAACAATTAGTAATTACAGTTTCAAGTCTTTGGCTTTGACTTGTTTTGACTTTTGCCCTTCTTCAAGCATCATCTCCAAGAGCTGATCTGAAGAAAAACATGAAAATGTATAAAAACTTCCTGTTTGTTGCAGTAAGATAAAAAGTCCTGTCAAAGAACAATTTGAAATTATCTTGAATTTGTTTTTATATTAAAAAAAAAAAATGCATGCACCCTCTTAAGCACTTGGGATCAATTGCTCTTACCAGGTAACTACCCTGTAATCCTTTTGACAAGATACTATTTAAACTTGATCTAAATGTCTGGGGTGATGTCAGGTTGTAGGTTACCATTCCTTTAGAAGTGCTACATAAACATAGAAGCAAGCTGTCTTCCCTCCCAGGATTACGTGAGAATACCTGTAAGGCACTTTGCATAGTGTTTGCATGATACATGAAAAATGCATAGTGAATGTTAACAAGTTACCATTACCTTTGATCAACAAACAGTTTAGCTGTTTTTCTATTTTACCCAGATTTGAAAAGGCATATCCAGACACTGATATTAAGATCTATCATAAACCCTAAGGATACAGAAAACTTGTCCCAGCAAAGCTCCCCCACACCCTTACAGATAGACATGGTCTAGAAGATCTGGCCTAGGGTCTGGGGTGCAGCAGTCTACCACCATCCCTGCTGGGATATGAATCCAGCTCAGCCAGCTTTTGCCTTTACTGCTAAAAGCTCTTCCTCCTACCTCAATCGAGGGTTTGGCTTGGTCGCTTATTTCTCAGTTTTAGCTCGAAGCTAACACTTTTAAACCCATTCTATTGCTCAGCTCCCACCCTTATTGTAGAAAAAATGGGCACACACTTAGTGTTTTGCCCACCAGACCTGCTGGACCTTAACTGAAACTTGCTGTTAAGCCATAACATACATAATTATTGGAGCATTATTTATACAAGTGTTTCATTCATTTATGAAGACTTTACATTTTGGTGAATTTTGAACAGGACCAATCTAAATTTCCACACTGTAGAACAGATCACTTAACATCACATTTTCTCATATGTCAGTTCATGGCCACACACAGTACAAGTCTTCCGGTACATGTCATCCTCTAGGTTTTCTTCAGCCCCATACTCATGTTGATGAGCAACTGTTTCCTTTTTCCATACACTGCTTCTTACTGCTCGCCGTAATTCTAAGGAAAAAATAAAAGCCAGTTGGTCAGTGGTGCTATTCAGCTGAATTAAAAATCCATTGCTTTTTAGCTGTGTTTAACCAAATATGGTTTATGCCTTAATTTTATAACAAGTCAAAACTAATGATACAGTTTTGGCAAGCCTACTTTCTTAGCTCACTAGTTTGGTCTGTGGAATCTTTCAAGTCACTGTTGGTTTTAGTTTGAAACAGGAGGTTCAGAAATGGGCTATGTGGATTAGAACAACAGTTAAGAAACTAGATTCAGAAGACATGCAAAGAATAGTTTAAGCAGCTGACTATGGAAAACAGGATGCCAAAGAATGAGAGGGGAATCAACTGGGATGACTGAGGATAAGGATTTAAGTTCCTTATGGTCAGGAGCTACTTCTCTAAGAGGCAACTCAAACTGCAAGAAAACTAGAAAACCAAAAACCCAGCCACTCTGCTGATGTTTCATCTTAGAAAAGCTGCTTCTGCAACTGACCTTATATCTACTGAATTCTTTATTTTATAGAATGACAGCAGTATTTTAGGAGACAAATTGCTAGTAATTGTTAGAAAGTACAACAAAGAAAAGAATCACTGGCTATTAAGAGCTGGAAAGAACTATAGAGTTGTTTTACTTCATCTTATTTTGCAGGTAGGAAAACTGAACAAAGATATGAATAGCAGGGAAACCCAGGTCATATATTCCTATGTTGAGAATTTTTCCTACTACATCATACAAAACAGCATTTTCACAAAGAAAAGAATTGTGTTGGACGTTCTGAAAAGCAACCAGGACATTCTAAAGTTCACACTGCATGTTACCTGAGGAAACCAAATGCTTTGTGTTAATTAGAAAATAAGCTAATAACATCTCAGTTTCTAGTTTAATGAATAAAAAGCAAATTTCTTCTACTCTGACCAATGATCCAGCATTGTCTTGTTGGCTGCCCTACCTAAGGAAGAGTATGATCATTACCTTCTACAATCTCAACCTTAAAAATCAAAGTACACCAAGTAATCATACATTTTCTTTAATCCACTTTAAGTAGTATCAAAATACCACTTGAATCATTTTATGTTAGCCTTTACTATATCATATGGATAAGCAAACAAATAAGGCTATGTATCAGGCACTGTTCTAAGTACTTTATTTAAACACACTCAATCCTCACAACACTGTAATAAGTACAACTATCATCCCAATTTTACAGATGAGAAAACTAGCGCACAGGGAGGTTACATAAGTTGTGCCTAAGGTCAAACAGGCAGAGGCACAGTCCAGCTCAGTCCATGTTTTTAGCCACTAGGCTGTGCTGCCTTTTCATACACTTCCAGTATGAAAAGCACTCTATTTCAGGCCGCTTTCAAGCTTCAGTGTATACACTTCTAGATAGTTTATATCCATCATGTTCTAAACTCTGATCTTTATTCCTATATCCTCCCATATTCTGAAGAACCTTATTTTAAAAGTGGGATATTTTTAAAATAAAAAATAAACAGTATGCTAACCAGAACTGCACGGGTGCCCCGTGGTTTCGGATAATGACAAGATGTTTCTGTTCAAGTTCCAGTACCTACTTTTCAACTTTGTTCTGATGTAAAGTATTCCGGCCACTTTTCCTTTACTACCCAATGAAGAAAATCTCTCAAAATGTGACGGCATGCCAATCACTAAGCTAACCTCTGCCCCATTTGGGCATTCTGTGAACTTAAGAAGAGAGACAAGAAAATTGTTTTCTTAACACTAAAAGAATACTTAACAAAAATCTACCTTACTATCTGTAATTGTCACAACTGAACATAATGTTTTATTCTGACTTTATAGCTTTTCTTCCCATTCTTCAGCTAACCTATCAAGGTCTATAACAACAAGAACAAAGCCTGTCTTTAATATTTACTAGACATTCCTAGAAAAACTTGTGCTAGAAAGAAAGTAATAAAAAAATTTAATAAAAACCTGCTGTCTCATCTTTTGCCACTTCTTTCTCCACCTGAAAAATCTAGTCCTAAAGCCATGAGTAGCAGCAAGTAAAGGGAGCATCTGTGGTAGGGTGGGAGAGCCAATAAAGAGGGTCTTCTCGAGAGGAGGCAGCACGTGAAGGGGAATTAGTTACATTCAGGAGCACCAATCAACTAACTACACACACTATAAAGGATAATGGAAATCGGACTCTGTCAGAGAAAGGAGTTACAAATAAGGGAGAAACCCAGAATAAACCCTAAATTTCGGATTAGAACTGGGTGTGAACTCATACATTATAGATATATAATGTATATATATTGGCCACCTGATGTGAAGAGCTGACTCACTGGAGAAGACCCTGATGCTGGGAAAGATTGAAGGCAGGAGGGAAAGGGGGTGACAGGATGAGATGGTTGGACAGCATCATTGGCTCGATGGACACTGCAGAGTCAGACACGACTGAGTGACTAAACTGAGCTGATACATATATGTGTGTTTTGAGCTAGAAAGATGTGCTCAAAGAATGATGAAGACATGCCAAAAGGATACAAGAGCTGGTCTGGAGATACTTCTGTTGGCTCAAATCTGAGGCAATTTGAGCACCAAAATAATTGAGGACAGAAATTAACCAAAAGCCACTGAGAAGAACAGGAATTAATGAATCCATACCAGTAACAAATAAGTAGGGGAGAGGATGCTATCAGGGCTGACTTCCAACATGTTAAATGTGGAATGAGTGCTGAAGTTAGAAAACAGTTTTTGCAGCCATCATCCTAGGTTCAGGCAAGAACCACCCATGGATGGATGCTAAACTTAAGGGGAGTGTTGAACAGAAGCAGGTACTTACATGGTCTTACAGGACTTTTGCCTATCAAATAAAAAATAAATACATCACCACTAACGGCAGATGGATATCACATGCCTCCAGACGTGATACCCTGGAAAAGTTACATCAGTTGTGTACTATCCAACCTGAAATGAATAACCTGAATCTGACCATCAGGAAACATCAGAAAAACCCCACATGAAAAATATTATTATAAAAAAGAGGAAGGGGAAAGACTTCTTCAAAAATGCCAGTGTCATAAATGGTAAAGGCTATGAAAATATTCCAGAATAAAGAAATTTAGAAAGACTTGGTACCTAAAGCCAATACCTGGTCCTAGCCTAGATTTTATACTAGAATGAATAAACTACACAGGACATAATTGGGTCAACAAAACTGGAATAAGGATGACTAAATAAAAATATAGATACTATACTTTTTTAAGAATCTTCCTATTCTTAAGAAATTTGCATTTTTAGTATTTAGGGATAAAAAAGGCTGGCAATGTACACAACCTACTCTTAAACGGTTCAGAAAAAGAAATGTGCAGAGAGAATGCAAATGGCATAAAGTGTCAACAATAGGTAAATCTAGGTGAAGAATATATGGGTGTCCCTTGTACCATTCTTATCCTTGCAATTTTATGTAAGTTTGAAATCATTTCCAAATAAAAACATTTTTAAAAAGACAGGAGCTAGATTGAAGGGACGTCCACTGGCCAAATTTGGGCATTAAGATGAATAATGGAAAGGAGTACAAGGCCATATACTGTCACCCTGCTTGTTTAATTTATATGCAGACTACATCATGTGAAATGCCAGGCTGGATGAATCACAAGCTGGAATCAAGATTGCCAGGAGAAATAAACTCAGACAGGCAGATGATACCACTCATTGCAGAATGTGAAGAGGAACTAAACAGCCTCTTGAGAGTGAAAGAGTGAAAAAGCTGGCTTGAAACACAACATTAAAAAAACTAAGATCATGGCATCCAGTCCCGTCCGTTCATGGCAAACAGAAGGGGGAACAGTGGAAGAAATGACAGATTTTGTTTCTTGGGTTCCAAAATCACTGTGGATGGAGACAAACCTATACAGCATATTAAAAAGCAGAGACATCATTTTGCCAACAAAGATTCATATAGTCAAAGCTATGGTTTTTTTCAGTAATCGCATACAGATGTGAGAGTAAACCATAAAGAAGGCTGAGCACCAAAGAACTGATGCTTTCAAATTGTGGTGCTGGAGAAGACTCTTGAGAGTCCCTTGGACTGCAAGGAGATCAAATCAATCAATCCTAAAGGAAATCAACCCTGAATATTCACTGGAAGGATTACTGCTGAAGCTGCAATACTTTGGCCACCCGACATGAAGAGCCAGCTCATTGCAAAAGACCCTAATACTGGCAAAGACTGAAGGCAAAAGGAGAAGGGGCTGGCAGAGGATAAGATGGTTAGATAGCATCACTGACTCAGTGGACACGAATCTGAGCAAACTCCTGGAGACAGTGGAGGACAGAGGAGCCTGGCGTGCTACAGTCCCTGATGTTGCAGAGTCAGATGCAACTTAAGTGACTAAACAACAAGGAATGGACAGACTGTAACACTGACTTGAGAATAAGAATCCATGGCTCCAAAAGAAAGCAAATAATAACTGTAGAAATAACAGAGAGAGAAAGTCACCATTTATATTTACCCTAATAATAACTGACTCAGACAAGATTCAACCTGTGTGCTAAAACCACTGAATGAAACTTAAGGAATGAGATATTCACATAGTGTTAAGAGTCACCCCACAGATTTTCTATTAATTATAAAGGTCCGTTTATAAAGGTTTTTCCTGTGGTCATGTATAGATGTGAGAGTTGGACTGTGAAGAAAGCTGAGCGCTGAAGAATTGATGCTTTTGAAGTGTGGTGTTGGAGAAGACTCTTCAAAGTCCCTTGGACTGCAAGGAGATCCAACCAGTCCATTCTGAAGGAGATCAATCCTGGGATTTCTTTGGAAGGAGTGATGCTAAAGCTGAAACTCCAGTACTTTGGCCACCTCATGCGAAGAGTTGACTCATTGGAAAAGACTCTGATGCTGGGAGGGATTGGGGGCAGGAGGAGAAGGGGACGACAGAGGATGAGATGGCTGGATGGCATCACTGACTCAATGGACGTGAGTCTGAGTGAACTCCGAGAGATGGTAATGAACAGGGAGGCCTGGCATGCTGCGATTCATGGGGTCACAAAGAGTCGGACACAACTGAGCGACTGAACTGAACTGATAAAAGGGAAAGGGTACCTTTATAATGGGGAAATCTGGCAGATACTGCCTTAGTTAACTGATACCACGTGTCTCCTGAGGTGACTGATCCAAATATAATCATGAGGAAACAAACTGCTAATAAACCAAACGGAAGGACATTTCGGAAAATGGGTGGCCTGGACTCTTCAAAAATTATCATAAAAGAAAAAGGCTGAGGAAAAAAAGAGACTGGATAAGCATCATCCTTGATAGGCCCCTGGATCCAACAACTGAAAAGCTATAAAGGACACTGGAACACTTGGGGAAAGGCAATACAGATTATATACTGGGTAACAGTGTTATAATGTACAGTTTGAGTGTGGTATTTTTTAGTCAGTAGAAAAATGTCCTCGTTTATAGTAGATAAATGCTGAAGTATTAAGAATCACAATGTCTGCAAATAACTCTTAAATGGTTCAGCAAAATATGTGTGTGAACAAAAGAGAAAAAAGCAAGTGGGAAAATGTCAACATCTGGTGAAATAAAAAAGTTGTTTGATTACAGATTAGTAATAGTTTTTCACATTACTTCATTTAAGCAACATAAAACTTTGGAAAGTAGAGGTCAGCTACTACTGCTGAGATTAAAAAGAGGGTAGTAAGGTCAGAGGCTTCAGAAGAGTGAGAAAAGGCTTGCTAGGCCTCAGGAGAGCTAGGGAAACCTTGGCCGTGGAAAGGGATGTGCTAAGCGGGCCTGCAAGTCTGAGACTGGCGAAGAGAGCAGCAGTTTGCCATGTTCCCACCTCCTGGTCCCACTGGCCTAGAATTTCACAGCACAACAAACTGTGGACTACTTCTCTTGGAAGGTTACAAAAATGTTCATGGTAACCATCAGTCTTGCTACTGATTATCTTCAGAGACTGCTTCTATTTTTTACCCAAAGACGTTTTCCCCTAAATGCTTGTTTCAGTGAAAAATATATTTTATACCACTCTAAAATTTGTACTTCATCCAGCTTAATATCTTAATTTTGCAAAAGAGGCAGCCTGTATTCAAAGAAGCCCAGTGCTGCTTAGGAGGTAGACTTACAATAAAAGAATCAGTGGAGGGAGACCACGTACAGCTAAATACCTGATGGGAGGGCAGGAAGTTTTGACACAGGGTGCCCACCGGTAACTAGAGGGGGAGAAATCGCAAGGGAGTAACAAAACATAAGAAGCCTTCATCTTACTTTGTCCTCCAGAAACCAAGGACAGGAAACTGTGTCCTTCAAACTCTCCCGAGAGAAGCCCCAAAATACCCATAAATATAACCACAGGCCCAGAATGTAAAATGTTCACAAACTGAGAAAAGTGAAGTCGCTCAGTCATGTCCGACTCTTTGTGACCCCATGGGCTGTAGCCTACCAGGCTCCTCTGTCCATGGGATTTTCCAAGCAATAGTCCTGGAGTGGATTGCCATTTCCTTCTCCAGGGGATCTTCCAAACACAGGGATCAAACCCAGGTCTCCCGCATTGTAGACAGACACTTTACCATCTGAGCCACCAGGGAAGTCCACAGGCCAGAATGTAAAATGTTCACAAACTGAGAAGGAGCCCCCAGATGGGATTTTCTTACCCACTTTTTTTGGAGAAAAAAAGTGCACACAAGCAAACGATGAAAATTAATCCGATGGACATGAGTTTGAGTGCACTCTGGGAGTTGGTGATGGACAGGGAGGCCTGGCGTGCTGCAATTCACGGGGTCGCAAAGAGTGGGACACGACTGAGCGACTGAACTGAACCTCTACCAGTATTAAGAGAAAGCTGAGTATAACTTTAAAGAAAAACTTTACAGCCACCTTATCTGTGGAAAGGAGCCATGCAAACCCAGAATGTTCTGCGTATTTGCACGAGTTCAAAGTTTCCATCCAATATCAAGGCCAACACACGCTGCCTTTATAAAAATCTAGTTAAACTAAGCACCAGTGATGCCATCATTTCTACTTCTGCCTTCTCAGATCTGACAATGTGAATTTGAACAATTTGAATTTGCCAATGAGAAAATTCTCTTTCACTTTATCTAAATTTATACAGACATACACACACACACACCTTATATACTATCCATAATTTTCTTCTCTAGTAAGATCAATTCTTTCTCAAATTGCTAAAGTAGAAGACCATATTCTAAAGCAGGTAAATGTAATCTCTTACCTTTCTATAAAGAAGTAAACTTTGTGTCAGCTTCTTTGTGGATCAAAATCAGAAGACCAAGAGGAACCAGGTTCCAATTTCTTTCAACTAAGAAAACTTTTAGACTTGCTTTTATTCCTCTCTGTCCTGAGCCTTCTGAGCAAACTGCATAGTAAGCTCCTTGTTTCTAATCTCTACAGTGTCTACTCCACTCTCAGCCCTCTGTGGCCTAGTCAGGAGGACAGGAACATATCCACCAACCTCTAAAGCAAATCAACAAGAAGAAGCCATAATTAAAGAAGGCACGGCATTGACCTCTGCACATTAAACACCAGAAGACAATGGAATAATGCTTATAGAACTCAGAGAGAACTCAGGCTTTCAAATGCAAGAGAAACAGAAAAACATTCTTAGATTTGTAACAGTGTCTTGGAAAATATACCCCTCTAAAATGGCACCCCACTCCAGTACTCTTGCCTGGAAAATCCCATGGACAGAGGAGCCTGGAAGGCTGCAGTCCATGGGGTCACTGAAAGTCGGACACGACTGAGCGACTTTACTTTCACTTTTCACTTTCATGCATTGGAGAAGGAAATGGCAACCCACTCCAGTGTTCTTGCCTGGAGAATCCCAGGGACGGAGGAGCCTGGTGGGCTGCCGTCTATGGGGTCGCACAGAGTTGGACACGACTGAAGCGACTTAGCAGCAGCAGCAGCAGCAGCAGTAAGCACTTGGAAAAATTTCCTCAAAAAACATGTTTCATCCAAACAAGAAATAAACTAAAGAAATCAGTCTTAAGAGCTCCAGGAAAAACTTCAGGGAAAATTCAAACTCTTCAAGGATGAGGAAAATGCACAGTAGTTCATCTGGTGGTTAATAGCAGAAATTTAACATAGAAATATAGCCAATTATATTTGAGTTTATACTTATTTTAAAAATTATCTAGACTAACTGTGTAAATCTTAAATGTTCTATTCATGCTATTTAGTAGATGTGACTATCTTAATAGAATTGTTTAATTAAAAAAATTAAACAGATGCCTTTTGTCAGTCAAATTATCAGAATTCAGCCACCTTTAGTGAACATCTTGACCAAACTACAGAAACAGTATCTAAGTAAAATTACAGACAGACCCTTTTCAAAAAGTATTTTACTCTGAAGGTACAAGTTCCTAATTCCTTTATCTGTATATTATTGTCTATGCCAAAAGACCATAGGGAAGTGGTTTAAAGAGGCAGCTGAAAGGGAAGAGCTGAGAAGACTCAAGGAGCTAGAGTTAACAAAAGCCTTAGGCTGATATATGATTAGTCTATAAATATGCCCTCCTCTTTCACACCCCTTCTGTTACCTTACCCCTCCCATCAAGGGATTCCCTGATGCTGAAGACAGGAAGGCTTGGGGTAAAACATGGAAGAGATTAAAGAAAAGGACCAAATTCAAAAGAAGCCTTTCCAAATCCTCTCAATTGGCCCCACAGGTATTCTGAAAGACTGTGGTACAGCAGTGGCTAATGTGGGGATGATCCTGCAATGAAATCCTCTTCCACCGCACAGTCTGCTGTCGGAAACCCCCCTACAAAGCCATAAAAATGTGCTTACTCTCTGATTCAGGAAGCATGTTAAGTAACTATAATTTATATAAAGATGTATTTATCATGAGATTATCTGTCTTAATAAACTTCGTTTAAATTCAACTTTTTTATTCTTCACTGTTAAGTCGATCAATTTACATATCAAAATTTTCATTTGTAATCAAAATTAAGAATGTCAAATTGGAAACTTGAAACACATCTAACTCTTCTTCCCATCCCATAATTAAAGAATAAAGTAATAACTGACAAATATGTGAACAAGTCCAAGGATATATAAGTGAATTTTTTATCTGCCTCCATTATATAATATCTATCGGGGAAAAAATGAAACTTCTCTAAAGAGTGCTCTTCTAAAGCAGCACCTGCAGAACTGCCACGTTCTTCTAACAGGTATAATATCACACAGTAATATTACCTACGGGATATCACTCTGCCCTAGTTCTTGTCTAAGCAACTTACATATAATGTCTCATTGATTCCTTACAAAAACTTTTATATGGTGGGTGGTATTATCATCATTTTTATAGTTGAAGAAACTGAGATAGAGATAAAGGATAGATAAACTTTATGAACTTCATAAATGTCCAATGGTGCTTCCATTTTTATTACAAAAAAAAAATTTAAGGGCCTATGCATAAAAAAGAACTGGAAAAATAGACATTAAAACTGTTACTGATGACTGTCTCTGGGTAGTATAATTATGGGCTATAAGTTCTTTGTAGTTTTTTAAATTCTCTGTATTGCACATGAATTACTCTTACACTGAAAAGGTGGAAAGCAGTCCCTCACAGTAAGAAGAAACAAAGTAGGCTGACATTCAATTTTTTTTTTTTGGCTCTTTTGTTTTTAAGACATCTCAGCTATCTTCATTCACCCTCCAAAACCTCTTCTAAATCCTAAAAAAATAAGCAAAATTACTTATGATGGCTAAGATACTCATTTTAAATGGATCGATTTAGTATATATATAACCCTGTATATACACAGAATATACGCTATCTATATAAACGAGACACCAGAGTGGGACTCTACGGTTACTGAAGAACATTTATGCCTACTTAAAGACTCTCTTTGGGGCTTCTACAGCAACAAGTGCTCTTTGTGCTCCTCTAACACCCTATGTTCATCACTATCACAGTATTTATCATATTATGATGACTTTACCAGTTTTTCTCCTCTGATAAACTGTGGTTTCAGCATTTGTATCAGCACAGTGCTTGGGACATAGTCACAGTTGGATACACTGGCAGACTTCTGCACATATGCATAATGAATGGATGGATGGACAAATAAATACAGAGACAGATGGACAAAGGAATGGACAGTAACACAGATAGACAGATGGATGGTCAGAGAAATGAATGCAGACTCGCAGTCATGACATCTTGGCTCCAGTCCCAACTTTCCAGAAACTATGTAACAAGTCACTCTACCTTTCCAGGCCTTTTTTTCATATAAAAATTAAAATGATTAGGCAGACTATCTGACATTAGAAGGTACCTTCTAGTTGTTAAGTTAGATGACTAAGACTTAAGGACACTGCTCCTTCGCGTTAAGCAATTAGAGAGGTTTCCTGGTAGAAATCTCACTTTGGATAACCCTGTGGGTCATATTTAAGACTGAATTGATGCCAAATCCTTAACCAGAGGCACATCCCTGACCCTGCTACCATTCCTATAAAAAACTATGATTCACTTTAAGATGAGAGCTTACATGCTTTTTTAGAATTGCAGTATTGTGAGTTTTGGACTTAAGACTCTCAAACACCAACCTACCCAAACTTTAAGCCTTTTGTTCATAAATTCATGGAAAAAAAATAAAGTTCAATTATATCTTTAAACTGGAAGAACTTAGCTAAAGGCTTTTTGCAAAGCAGTAGAGCACAGTCCTTCACGATGTAAATGCACCCACTTACCTTTTACTTTTTTATCAAACTTCTTCTGTTTCATTTTTTCTCGATTTTT
The DNA here is from genome assembly GCA_006410635.1 of Cephalophus harveyi. Lineage (NCBI taxonomy): Eukaryota > Metazoa > Chordata > Mammalia > Artiodactyla > Bovidae > Cephalophus > Cephalophus harveyi. The sequence goes on from SJYT01054406.1 coordinate 448,756, forward strand.
CTGTCGAACTTCCTTCGCTTCTTCTAATGCTTCCTGACTACCCCAAACTTCAAGAGACCTCTTCACAATCTGAAATACAGAATCCATATTTAAATTAGTTGCGATTCATTGCTGTAAAATAGTTATAATTATTAAATCCATAGGTCTCAAAGAATGATCAAGTGAAACCTTATAAATATTTATTTGAAATTTAAAAGATTTTAAATACTGATAAGAAAAAAACTCTAATAATATCTATATCTAAACTTATGAAACCCTCAGTAAATAAATGATGAATCAGATTACATATCTGTGAAGCACAATAGAACCAGGGATGCCTGTGTATATATAAATAAAGCTGCCCTCTGAGTTCAATTGCTTTTTTGGATTCAGATGAATCAAAGATTTGATGAATTTTGGCAGGATCACCAAAAAAAAACAATTGCTAACCAATTAGCCCTAGGAGATCTAAATATGAGGTCATCTCTAAAAATCTCCCATCATAGGAAATCCATCAATGCTACTCTACTTCTGAATCAATAACAGTTTACATCCATTCAACTAATTTCTGGTCTTCAAAATATGAATTTTTTTTTTTAAACTTTGGTAGCTGAATGATCTAAAAAGTATTTATTCTATTTTAAAACCTTTGAATTTTATATATCTATAATACATAATATATTAAATATTATAAAGAGTATTGACATAAAAATACTCTTTGCAAACATTTACATTTAAGGAAATATGCACACTGAGAACTTGCTTGAGGTATCTCTCACAATATGTTAAGGGGACCAAAATGTCCATCAATAAAGCCAAACTGAAATTTCTTAACACAAAGTGATATATATTGTTATTTCATAAATTCTAACATCACATTTTCCACAATTTAACATCCCTGAAAATGCTGCATCACTAATGGTATTTTAACAACTGAGTCAAAAAGTGGTTCAGAAGAATTGGACTCTGAATGTAAGGCAGTTGAGGAATACCTTAATAAATCTGTGGTACCTGCATTTTCCTTTTTAAGTACACACAAGCATGACTTATAGCTAAAGGGAAAAAAAAACTACAGCAAGTCTAATGACACTAGTTCAGTAAAATAAAAGTACCAAAGGATAAGAGAGCACTGGGTTTATTTAAATACCAGTACTTTTTTTTCATTTTTAATGGTACATAACAGTGAATCTTTTAATCAACAGTGTCTAACACTTAGCGAAAATTCAGTATATGTTTGGTTTTACACATGGTTTCTTTATTAGAACATACAGGATTTTCTAGTATATTCCAATCAAACTGTGCTCTAAAGCAATGCCTCCCAGTATTTTTTACATAATGGCATGAAAGAGAGTATTATGCTATCTGTACCATTCTGGGATAGATACAGGAAACTGGAATTAGATTCTAGGCATTTGGGAAATTCCTGAATTTTTTATTATTTTATTTGGGGGGTGGGCGGGCAAGGGAAACACGGGCTGACTTCTCTATTTCAAGCTTTCTTTAGTTTCCAAACTGTACTTCTAACATGACCCAACAATAATATATTTGCTCCAAAGTGCTACATCAAAAAACATAATAAGTAAACATGTATTTAATGTCATTATGTACGACTATGACTCATGCAAAACATAAAACAGGATCTTTTTAAGTCAGTAAGTAAAAACTAAACTAATTATAACTAGTTTGTTGTTAAAACATCACCGAAACCAAGGTTTAAAATGACTGAATATAACTTATTAGAGACCTGTAGTTTTAAGTAGAGTTTCATATCACCCCACTGTGAATGATGAGGATTCTTCTTCACAATAAATTTAAGCGCTGGTTCTCTTTTTTCTAAATCACAATCTTTCAGAAGGTATTCTTGTTTTGCTTCTGTTTTAGTTATAAGCTTGTGTTTATCATCAGCATCTCTGAAAACAGATTAAGTCCATTACATAAAGTAAATAAAGTTTCAAGTAGCCCTAAAACCTAGAGGTGTACATGCCAAAAGAACAGATTAAGTCCATTACATAAAGTAAATAAAGTTTCAAGTAGCCCTAAAACCTAGGGGCGTACATGCCAAAAGAAATATAGAAATGTTTTTTCCTAAAACTCTCATGGTCAGGTTAGCAGCGTAAGAATTCCAACAGAAAAATATTAATTCTGAGAAGCATGTGTCAGCAACAGATCCATGTTAAATTCCTTTTAAGAATTTCTTTTTACTTAAGTTCCTCTTTTCCACAAGGAATTTGAAAAGACATGAGTACAGCAAATATAAATGATAACTAAGAAAATATAAAGCTTAAAGTCAGGATATAAGGAATATAAACACACAGGGTCCAACTGCACCAAGCCCAGGTGAGTTTCCAGTTGGCTCTTTCTGAAAGCCCAGGTAAAAATGGAGACACAGACAATTACATAGCTCTTCTCATTCATTTGTTCTCCATCTACATGCCGGGTACTGTTCAAGGCACTCAGAATAAAGGAAATAAAATAAACTTTGTTGTCATGAAACTTACATTCTATTTAGGAAAAGACAATCAATAAGCAAACACGACAACAGATAAAAGTACTATAACACAAAGCATAGTAAAGGAATAAAAATTTCCAGAGACTGGGTAATCAGAGAAGGCCACTGGTGAGGGAACGTTTGGGCAGGGCCTTTAAGAAGTCAGAGAACATTCCCAATAGCTAGAGAAAAAATATTTCTAGCAGGGAGGAGAGTAAATGCAAAAGCTCTAGGATAGGAGTATGCTTTGCAAATGGAGTTCATAATAAGCAAGAGGGCCAGTGGGATCAGAATGCTTAACGTTAAGTGACGGTGAGGAGTGATGGGAGATAAAGTCAGAGATAGGCAGGGGTCTTGTGAGCGATGGTGAAGACAATTTTATTCTGAATGGATTCAGTGCAGTTCAGTTCAGTCGCTCAGTCGTGTCCAACTCTTTGTGACCCCATAGACTGCAGCACGCCAGGCTTCCCTGTCCATCACCAACTCCCGGAGCTTGCTCAATTTCATGTCCATCAAGTCAATGACACCATCTAACCATTTCATCCCCTTATCAGGGTCTTTTCAAATGAGTCAGTTATTCTCATCAGAGGACCAAAGTATTGGAGTTTCAGCTTCAGCATCAGTCCTTCCAATGACTATCCGGACTGATTTCCTTTAGGATGGACTGGTTGGATCTCCTTGAGTCCAGGGGACTCTCAAGTGTCTTCAACACCACAGTTCAAAAGCATCAATTCTTCAATGCTCACTTTCTTTATAGTCCAACACTCATAGCCATACATGACTACTGGAAAAATCTTAGCTTTGACTAGACGGACCTTTGCTGGCAAAGTAATATCTCTGCTTTTTAATATGCTGTCTAGCTTGGTCATAGCTTTTCTTCCAAGGAGCAAGTGTCTTCTGATTTCATGGTTGCAGTCACCATCTGCAGTGATTTTGGAGACCCCCAAAATAAAGTCTGTCACTGTTTCCATTGCTTCCCCATCTATCTGCCATGAAATGATGGGACCAGATGCCATGATCTCAGTTTCCTGAATGTTGAGTTTTAAGCCAACTTTCTCACTCTCCTCTTTCACTTTCATCAAGAGGCTCTTTAGTTCTTCTTCACTTTCTGCCATAAGGGTGGTGTCATCTGTGTATCTGAGGTTATTGATATTTCTCCCAGCAATCCTGATTCCAGCTGTGCTTCATCCAGCCCAGCATTTCGCATGATATACTCTGCATATAAGTTAAATAAGCAAGATCACAATATACAGCCTTGCCGTACTCCTTTCCCTATATGGAACCAGTCTGTTGTTCCATGTACAGTTCTGACTTGCTTCTTGACCTGCATACAGATTCCTCTGCCTTTTCTAAATCCAGCTTGAACATCTGGAAGTTCACGATTCATGTACTGTTGAATGTGAATGAATTAGCAACTGTTAAAAAGTCTTGAGTAAAAAGCTATAGGAGAAGAGACTAACAGTGCAAAAGCGGGAGAAGAGGCCAGTTAGAAGACTACTACTGCCGTGGTCCAGGTAAGAGCTGGCAGGGGACCAGTCTAAGGCATAATTGTACGAGAATGAGAAATGAACAGATTCAGGACATGGTTTAAGCCCTTAAATACAGAACCAAATGGATTTGGGATTAAACATGGAATATAGAAACAACCAATGAGTGAACCTGTCCTTTACTGAACCAGTGAATCCTGAAGAGGTAGGTACAGGACAGGAGAGGGGAGGGGGAGGACAGTTAAAAATCAAGAATAACTTTAAGATGACTAAATAATTTGGAAGTATAAACCAAAGGAAGGAAAACTATCATTGTATGAATTCTATAATTGTCAAAGATGTTGGGAAAAAAACCAAATGGATGGCTATATCCCTAATTATGTTTAAACTTCTCAAATATTTTTCCAGACATGTGCTGTGCTCAGTCCCTCAGTCACATCCAACTCTTTGCAACTCCATGTAACACACCAGGCTCCTCTGTCCGTGGAATTTTCCAGGCAAGAATACTGGAGTGGGTTGTCGTTTCCTGCTCCAGCAGACTACTACATAACTTTAAGTTGATGATCACTGGCTTCCATTTTCTCATGGAAAAAAGTTATATGTGGTAACTTAGTTCCTGAATGCTATCTGTACTTAAAGAGATAACACTGTGGACCTTAACCACTGTGTGCATCAATGACATTGTTATACATAAACACCGGGAACAGAGTTTATGATTCATAATTCCAATGGGTACCAGAACATTTCCCATCACTGATCATGAGGTCAGAAATATCTCCCATTCTATCTCCTAAGGATTCTACTTGGCAACAAGTCAATGGTGCCGGCTCTCAATGTCTGCAGCAGGGACTCTGAAAGGGCAGGTCCACCAGGCATGTGAGCAGTTGATCTGGGGCAGAACATGTGAGTGGGGACAGGGAGCAGATAAGAGGCTGAGTGAGAATCCAAGGTGGGATCTTCAGGTGTGAAGGTTACCAACACAGGGCTTGGCTGAGGTAAGCAGCAGGGGCAGAACCAAGTAGAGTAGTGAGGGATAATTTGTGGTCATGTAAAAAAAGAAATAAAGGCTAGGAGAAAAAAAGGAATGACAGAAGAATCTGATTTTTCCTCATCTATTCTCTTCCCTGCTAACTCAGAAGAACAGAAAATGAATGGAAAGAGGTGTTCTAAGTACCGGGAGAGTGGTTATATTTTCCTCCTCTCACTGAAGGTGCCAGTCCTCTGACCAAGGTGGTTACATGGTGGTCAAAGAAAGAAAAAAACAAATGGATCCTTAGGGGTGGGGTAAGAGAAGGATTAGGGACCTGCTACTAGGAGATGGTTAAAGAGAAAAGCAAGAGGACATATCCACGGCAGACCCAGGGCCATCCTTCCTACTGATATGGCATGACTGCTAAGCACCGGCTTCCTGTATTTTTTTGGCAAAATGGAAAACACAGAAATTTTAGGAAACTTCCAAAATTATTACGAAAATGTTGAATCCAAATGGATCAGATCAGTATTTTTCCCTAAACCTACATGCAAACGTTAAACTTCAGTAATTTAGAACATGCTCTGAAATAAAAATAAGTACCTGCAATTATCACAAGTTGCCAAATCAAAGTGGTTCATAAGGTAAGAATCCATGAACTCTTTACCACATTCTTCACATATAACATAATCAAATTCCATAACAGGTCCTAAAGAATGGAAAATTCATTCTTAAGTTTCCTTTTTTTGTGTAATTAGAATACATTTTCCTTTATTTGTATTAGCTTATGAAATGTATTTTACAACTGATACAAATACATTTACATAAGACAACATAAAACTTTAAGTAATCTTCCATTTACTAATAAAAATTTTAAGGGAAAAAAGAAATAAGAAAGGAAATAATATAAAGGAAAAAATTATCAACTCATTCAGTATTGTTGAACACAAACCACATGTAAAGTACTTGTATTATTAATACTTCTGAATTGCTGCTGTTACAAATTACTACAAATTTAGTGGCTAAAATAACACAAATTTATTTTATCACAGTCTGTAGTTTATACGTTTGACACGGGTCTCAGTGAGCTAGAGGCAAGTTGTTGGCAGAGTTGCGCTCCTTTCTGGAGGTTTTGGAGGGACAATCTATCACCCTGCCATTTCCAGTTAGAGGCCACTTGCATTCCTTGACTCACGACTCCCTTCCTCCATCTTCAAAGCCAGCAACTGTAGCTTCTTATATCACTATGACTTCTTCCATGATCACACCTACCCCAGACTCTCTCCTGCCTCTCTCCTACTTTTAAGGATGCTTGTGATTACAGCTGGATAACCCAGAATAATCTCCTTACCTCACGGTCTTTAACCTTAATTTTATCTGCCAAGTGCCTTTCACTCTGTAAGGTAATAAATTCACAGATTCCAGGGGATTAGAATGTGGACATTGCTGGGGGCCATGATTCACCCTACCACAGTACTGCTGAGAGTACAAAGATTAGTCCCAAGGTGGAAGCAAGATGGGCGAGCTGCTTACACATAAGGGAGATGGACTCAACATATAACACAGAATAGAACAGTAAAGAGCAAAACAAAAGTAAAAGAGAGACAGTACAGAATTCACTTTCAAGTGGGAAACTCCCTCCATTCCACCTCCTGCCAACAGAGTGAATGGCTTCCTCTTCATCTGTCTGCACTACTAGACTGAAAATCTCTAAAGGGGAGGGACTGTACTTAGCTATACAACCTCAACACCCACTACAGAAACTACTCCAGGTAAAGTAAAGCAGAATTTTTTAAAAAGCTTTCAAATACCTAGCTAAGGATCTTTACCCTATAGAACTGTTTTCTTTTTATCAGCAAATCTGAAAGTTTTACTAATAAGTCTTTAGGATGACTGCCACTGCCAAGCCCCAACTCTGAGAACTACCACTAGCCCCTTTGGGAAGAAAAATGGAGTTGTCATTCGTTCATAATTCGTTCAACATATTCCTATCACTGCCTCTCCTTACCTACTTCCAATACAAGAAGGTCAATTAATATTCTAGCACTTCTTAATCTCACTAATCTCCAAACCCTAACAAAATCCAAGTTATTAGACGTATGATTTGCAAATATTTTCCCTCATTCAGTAGGTGGTCCTTTCAAAGGTTTCCTTTGCTATGTAGAAGCTTTTTAATTTGATGCAGTCCCACTTGTTTAACAGTTCTGCTTTTTTTTTTTTAATTTTTTAAAAATATATCAGCTATAATTTATTTAAAGCTTTATTTTCGGTTATGAAGGTTCTGCCTTTATTGCCTCTGCTTTTGGTGTCATATCCAAAAATATCATCAGCAAGAGCAACGTCAAGGAGCTTTTCATGTTTTCTTCTAGGAGTTTTATGGTTTGTCTTACATTGAAATCTTTAATCCATTTTGAATTATTTTGTATGATGTAAGACAGTGGCCTCGTTTCATTCTTTTCCATGTAACTGTCCAGTTTTCCCAACTCCATTTATTAATGTCCTTTCTCTATTGTATAGTCTTGGCTTCTTTATCATAAATTAACTGACCATACGTGTAGGTTTTTTCTGGGCTCTCTCTTCTGTTCCACTGATCTATGTGTCTGTTTTTATGCCAATATCATACTTATTTTCATTAGGATGGCTCTGAAATATAATTTGAAATCAGGGAGCATGAGGTCTCCAGTTCTGTCCTTCTTTTTCAAGATTCAGTGGCCATTCAGGGTCTTTCATTGTTCATATGGATTTAAAATTTTTTCTATTTCTGTGGGAAAATGCTATTGGAATTTTGGCCGGGCCTGCACTGATTCTGTAGATTGCTTTAGGTACTATGGACATTTTAACAGTAGTAGCTCTTCCGACCCAGGAGTATAGAATGTCTTTCCATTTAGTTGTGTCTTCTTCCATTTCTTTCATTTTTGTCTTACAGTTTTCAGTATACAAGTATTTCACCTCCTCGGTTAAATGTATTCCTAGGTATTTTATTATTTCTGATAAATAGGCAGTTGTAAATAGGACTGTTTTCTTAATTTCTCTTTCTGATAGTTCACTAGTAGTGTACAGAAATGCAACAGATTTCTGTGTATTGATTTTTGTTTCCTGAAACTTTACTGAGTACATTTATTAGTTTACACATACACATATACATACGCATATACATGTTTCAGAAATCATGAGTTCATACCCACAATTTTAATCTATCCAATTTTGATCCATTCCCATAGGGTTCTTTCTTGCCTTCTCCCATTCTACATTTGTAGGTCCTTTCACTAGGCAGATGAAAATGTTCATGTACACACTTCCACTTACTACATCACTCTGCTTGACCTCCCAAGTTGTATGTAATTATTTTATATTAAGTTAATCTTGTTCCCATTATGGCTTGCAACTGTAACTCTCTTTTATTTTTCGTCTGGCTATTGACTGTGAAAACTGACAAACATCTTTTACTACTGTGATTATGTAACTATTACTCAATACTGTTGTATCATAATTGGTCAACAGAAAAATAATAGAATTCTATATCACCCTGCTGCTGCTGCTAAGTCGCTTCAGTCGTGTCCAACTCTGTGCGACCCCATAAGACGGCAGCCCACCAGCCTCCTCCATCCCTGGGATTCTCCAGGCAAGAACACTGGAGTGGGTTGCCATCTCCTTCTCCAATGCATGACAGTGAAAAGTGAAAGTGAAGTCACTCAGTCGTGGCCGACTCTTTCTGACCCCATGGACTGCAGCCTACCAGGCTCCTGTCCATGGGATTTTCCAGGCAAGAATAATGGAGTGGGTTGCCATTGCCTTCTCCATATATCACCCTAACTACCATTTAATAGAAAAACCTGTAATCACTTTTTAAAATCCAGATGCATATCAGAATCATCTTGGAATTTTTTGAAAAATATAAATGCCCAGGTATTGCTATTCTTCGCCAGAGCTCCAGATATGTTTCTAATGAGCAGCCGTGTTTAAAAACAACTGGACTACATGGTGATCTTTTACTTTTATCGAGTTTGTTTCACATTTTCTATTTCATATTCAGTGCTCCCATTTAATTTTCCAATTTCTCCATCTTTTTTTTATGTTCTTTCTCAAGCCTTTATCAAGTGTAGTAGAAAAGCTTTTATATACAGATATATAAACAGTATGTATAATAATTTTAGAAAACATGAATTTTGCCTAACTAAAAAGTTTATGACAGTTTGAATCCACTTGCTTGACTTAGTATGAACAGAACGCTAGATTTTTAATTAAAAAAAAAAAAAGATATTCAACAAGCAACAAAGGTTTACAGTACAGCACAGAGAACTATACTCAATACCCTGTAATAACCTATAACGGAAGATAACACATGTATATGTATAACTGAACCACCTTGCTGTGCACCTGAAACATTCATTTTAAGTCAACTATACTTCAATAAAATATATAAAGAAAAAGAAAAACTATTAGAACCTCTATTCATCAAGACACCATTATGAGAGTAAAAAGACAAGATGAAAATTGGCAGAGGCTATCTGCAATATGTATATCTGACAAAAGACTCATATCCAGAATACACAGTGAAATCCTATAAACAGGCTTCCCTGGTGGCTCAGATGGTAAAGAGTCCTCCTGCAATGCGGGAGACCCAGGTTTGATCCCTGGGTCGGGAAGATGCCCTGGAGAAGAGGAACGGCAACCTGCTCCAGTATTCTTGCCTGGAGACTCCCATGGGCAGAGAAGCCTGACAAACTGTTAAGGGATCGCAAGGAGTTGACACAACCGAGCAACTAACATTTTCACCTCAGTGAAAGAAAAACAGAACCTTAAAAAGAGGCCAAAGACCTGAAGAGAAACTTCACAAATGAAAACATGAAAATATCCAGGAACCACAAAAAAATGTCTATCATTAGAAATTAGGAAAATACAAATTAAAACCATAATGAACCACCACCACTCCCACCAGAATACTCAAAATGAAAAAGACTGACAATACCAAATGAAGATGTGGTATTGAGACTGTCATACATTGCTGGTAAGATTCTAAATTGATATAATCACTGTTTGGCAATGCCTCAGTTCAGTTCAGTCGCTTAGTCGTGTCCAACTCTTTGCAACCCCATGAGCAAAAGAGGCATTATTTTGCTTAAATCACTCCCCTTCCCTGGCCTCAATTTCTTTTTCTATTATATAAAGGGATTAGAGTATAATAAGCCTGTTTCTACAGTTAACAGCAATTTTCATATTTTACTATAGCGCCTGTTCATCTCCTTATATCCCTGCATTAGCCTGAGCTCTTTTATCTCTGTAATTCTGAGAAATACTTTAGCACTCCATGAATATTCACTTACTGGATAGAAAATGTACCAGAATATGATTTTGATTTCATGAATGTTATAAGAAGAAGGGAAACTGTAGTTATTAAGACTATAATTAGAGCAGGATCCTGAGCAATGCTAAATCATGCAAAAACAAAGCCCCATTTCTCTCTACTGCTATGCCTTGTATTTCCCAGGACCTTAGCACTACTCTTAGGAACACATTCTAAGCAAGTTCTTCTCGGTCTTTTTCAAGGCGTGTCATAGCACACACAGAATATGAAAACTATACAAATGGAAATAAAAGTATTACAAAGAACAAAAATCTCAGCACCTAACTAACTCGAAGCGCAGGCTGTCTACAATGCAACAACACAGTTCAGTTCTTTGGTAAAGCCCAAGAAATCTTACAAGATATTCATGCTGCCTTAAAAGGGAAGTGGAAAAACTACAATGTAACAACATAAAAGAGTACTATAGAACATATAAATAAACAAACTACTAATACATGGAGCAACAGGGATGATCTCTCAGGTATTACTTTGAGCAAAAGAAGCCAGATACTGTATGATTCTATTTATACAATGTTCAAAAACAGATGGTAGTAATCAAACTGTCAGAAGAGTAGCTACTTCTGAGGGTAACTGACTAGGAAGTGACAGTAGGGAAATTTCTAAGGTTCTGGAAGTGTCAGTACAGTATATTGATACCATGGTATTAGACATGAGCAGTCACACAGGTAAAATTCATATAAGTGCATTTTACATTAATGTATGGTATAACTAATTCTTGAAGACAAAGAGGCATTATTTTGCTTAAATCACTCCCCTTCCCTGGCCTCAATTTCTTTTTCTATTATATAAAGGGATTAGAGTATAATAAGCCTGTTTCTACAGTTAACACCAATTTTCATATTTTACTATATCGCCCATTCATCTTATATCCCTGCATTAGCCTGAGCTCTTTTATCTCTGTAATTCTGAGAAATAGTTTAGCATTCCATGAATATTCACTTACTGGATAGAAAATGTACCAGAATATGATTTTGATTTCATTAATGTTATAAGAAGAAGGGAAGCTGTAGTTATTAACACTATAATTAGAGCAGGATCCTGAGCAATGCTAAATCATGCAAAAACAAAGCCCCATTTCTCTCTACTGCTATGCCTTGCATTTCCCAGGACCTTAGCACTTACTCTTAGCAACACATTCTAAGCAAGTTCTTCTCGGTCTTTTTCAAGGCGTGTCCTAGCACACACAGAATATGAAAACTATACGTATGGAAATAAAAGTATTACAAAGAACAAAAATCTCAGCACCTAACTAACTCGAAGCACAGGCTGTCTACAATGCAACAACACAGTTCAGTTCTTTGGTAAAGCCCAAGAAATCTTACAAGATATTCATGCTGCCTTGCTTTCCATTATCAGACATTTAATACCACTTTATGCTCTACTTTCCACCTCTGTTCTATAGCCATTTTACACATTTAGAAATCTTTATGGAATCATGAATATGAATTAATCCATGCAGATGAAGAACATTTTGTCCTGACCCTAGAATGCTTAAAAGTGGTCAAAATGTGCAGATTCAGTGTCAGTGTGAATGAATATAGACATGCAGCTAGCTCTTTTCACTGCCTTTCTTCTGGCTGATGAGAAGGGGTCGGAGAGGACACAGTTCTGACTGAGCTCAACTGCTCCTGTAGGTATGGACACAGGTTTAGGAACACAGGTGCTTCACATTATAGAGGGAGTCCTGAAGAACCACATGTTAACCAAACTATACTTCTCTGGCGAAAATGATTGGTTGATCCCCACTGGAAAATTACATGATAGGCAAAGAAACAGGCAGCCAAGTGCAGCTCTAAGAAAAGGGAAAGGTGAAATCCAAGAACAGCCTTTCATCCTAAGAGTGAGAGAAATGCCTAGTACAGCAGAGGCAACTAGTGAGCAAGGAAAGGCCCTGAATCCAGGGTCAGACGACCCGAGTTCTAGTCCTGATTAGCCTTTGCACTTACTGGGATGAACCTGAGCAAACCCCCTTTCCTTTACTGATCCTCAATTATCATCTCAGTACAATACGGTTACCAAGCCCTGCCCTAAATAATTCCAGGTTAGCTGTTTGAATTAAATTAGCCAATCTGAAAAACGTGAAGCACAACAGGTGCCACTCTGTTACCCCCACGAAGGCACGAGCTAGTGTCTGTCTGCTCCCAGCACAGAGCAAGCACTGCGTATCAGCCCGTGTTATGTGGATGCATGAAAGAACTGGTGCAGGACTACTTACTCAAATGTGCTATAAGGTCTAAAAGCTTTACACAAAGACCACCCCCTGGGACCCGTGGCAATTGCAGGAAGAGAGCAGAGGAGAGCTGAGACACTGGCTGGCACCTCCAGACGGCGCGGGAGGCTGCATCCCCAAACTAAGGACGGTAGCTGAACCGCCCAAGGCAGAGAGGAAAGGCCAGGGCTGGGAGTCAGGGTCGCCTTGTGGTCTTGGACAGTCCGCAGTGACAATCTCCGACGAGCGGATTCCCTAGCCCCCTCCCCCAGCCCCTCCACCCGCCCCTACCCTGCACAAGCGTCTGCACAGGCGTTTGCGCTCAGACGCGAGAGGAGGGCCGCCCCATCCAGGATGCGGCCCCCGGTCCCCCAGAGGAGAGAAGAGGCAGGCGCCGCCAAGGGCCCAAACCTCCAGTAGTTGCAGCTGCCGTCGCCGGGTAAGGCCGGGCCGCCAGCCGGGCCTGGCGCAGCATCAGCGCCCGCTGCCGCTTCCGCTCGATGCTCGCCCGCACTGAGGCAGACAGCTCCGTTGGTTGTTCTGAAGCCGCCGGCTGCGACGAAGCTTCCCCGGCGGCGGCCATCTCCAACCTCCCCAAAGGTCCGTGGCTCTAGCTACGCGCACGCGCACTGCTAGTCCCAAGCGTGCCCAAGGCTCCCCTCGCGGAGTCGCCAGCACCGCCTCCTATCTGGAGCGCAACTGCGCAATTAGAGAAGGAAGTGGGGAAAGAAAGGGCGGAGGGTGAAGTCTGCGCACGCGCTGGCGCGGAAGCTACCTGCTGGTTTATAATCCAGCGCAAGAGCCAGCGCAGAGATCAATGATCAGAACCTGGTCATCTCTCAAATAATAGTTTCGCTTGGTAGTTCAGAATATGGGCTTTGGAGTCAGTTCAGTTCAGTCGCTCCGTCGTGTCCGGCTCTTTGTACCCCCATGGACTGCAGCACCCCAGGCCTCCCTGTCCATCACCAACTCCAGGAGCTTGCTCAAACTCATGTCCATCGAGTCGGTGATGCCATCTAACCATCTCATCCTCTGTCGTTCCCTTCTCCTCCTGCCTTCAATATTTCCCAACATCAGGGTCTTTTTTGATGAGTCGGTTCTTCGCATCAGGTCACCAAAGTATTGGAATTTCAATTTCAGCATCAGTCCTTCCAATGATATTCAGGACTGATTTCCTTCAGGATCAACTTGTTTGATCTCTTTGCAGTCCACGGGACTCTCAAGAGTCTTCTCCAACACCACAGTTCAAAAGCATCAATTCTTCAGCACTCAGCCTTCTTTATAGTCCAACTCTCATATCCATACATGACTACTGGAAAAACCTAAGCTATGACTCCAGATGTGGCACCTGTTGGCATTTTGTTGGCAAAATAATGTCTCTGCTTTTTAATATGCTACCTAGGTTGGTCATAGCTTTTCTTCCAAGCAGCAAGAGTCTTTTGATTTCATGGCTGCAGTCACCATTTGCAGTGATTTGGGAGCCCAAGAAAATAAAGTCTGTCACTGTTTCCATTGTTTCCCCCATCTATTTGCCATGATGTGATGGGACCAGATGCCATGATCTCAGTTTTCTGAATGTTGAGTTTTAAGCCAGCTTTTTCACTCTCCTCTGTCACTTTCATCAAGAGGCTATTTAGTTCCTCTTTGCTTTCTGCCATAAGGGTGGTGTCATCTGTGTATCTGAGGTTATTGATATTAATCCCTGCAATCTGGATTCCAACCTGTGCTTCATCAAGCCCAGCATTTTGCATGATGCACTCTGTATATAAGTTAAATAAGCAAGGTGACAATATACAGCCTTGACATATTCCTTTCCCAATTTGGAACCAGCTCATCATTCCATGTCTGGTTCTAACTATTGCTTCTTGACCTGCATACAGATTTCTCAGGAGGCAGGTCGGGTGGTCTGGTATTCCCATCTCTTTAAGAATGTTCCACAGTAGTGATCCACAGAAAGGCTTTAGCATAGTCAATAAAATAGAAGTATATGTTTTTCTGGAGCTCTCTTGCTTTTTCTATGATCCAACAGATGTTGGCAATTTGATCTCTGGTTCCTCTGCCTTTTCTAAATCCAGCTTGAATATCTGGAAGTTCTTGGTTCACATACTGTTGGAGTCTGGCTTGGAGAATATTGAGCATTACTTTGCTAGCGTGAGATGGGTGCAATTTTGCAGTAGTTTGAACATTCTTTGGCATTGCCTTTTTTTGGAACTGGAGTCAGACTTGGGTTAAACCCTATCCCTCACACTTGCCGTCTGCATGACTTCAGCAAGTTATTTAACCTGAATTCAGTTTCTCCAGCAGTAAAATGAGGATAATTATGGAACCACTTCCACAGTTGTTGGGAGGATTAGATGTAGCCTTTAACACAATGCCTGGCACACAGAAAGTTTCCAAAAATGATGGCAGCTAGTAGTAACAGTAGTGCCAATTCAAGAGAGATCAATAGATGATTGGTCTGAATACACTGAATGCCTGGCCTAGGGGGACAGGGTCTTTTTAGATTTTGGCTTAAACAGCCAAGAATACCTGGGTTTTCACTTGCTGTGTGACGTCATGCAGATGTAGCACCAGGTACCCAAGGCTGGTAAGTATGAGCTCAGCTATCTTTTCCTACAATATTTCTTCAGTGTGGATGAGCCGCCACCAAGCAGACGGTGGGTTTGGAATTTGAGCCAAATCCTAACTTCCCAAATGTATGGCAAATTTAGCAAAAGAAACATTGCATGATTTTCTTAAAATGTATGCCTTTTCTTTATTACAAATAAAACTTAACTAAAGCCAGCAAACATTAAGTTCTAATTACTACATTTACCATTTGGAACTATGCTTTAGAGCAAGCTGTCACACTGCAGTTTCCTTTAATATTCAATGATTAAAGTTTGAGAAACGTTAAGTTAGTGGTTCTATCAATTATACGTATATTCAAGCTGAAAGACCTTATATAAAGCATATAAATGCTGAGATTTTCTGGTTGAACTGGAGACAGAAACCTCAAGCCATCACTACTGCCTTTCCCCTCAGATTGTTCCCTATCCATTGAACTTGTCCAGGTGATAAAATCTCAAATTCTATTTGACACCAAAAGCATGAGCAGCAAAAGAAAAATCAGTTAAATTTAACTTCATCAAAATTAAAAATTTTTTTCATCAGAGGACACTATCAAGAAAGTGAAAAGACAACTCACAGAATGGGAGAAGATACTTGGAAATCATATAGAGGTTTCCATGTCCCCTATGCAAAAGTAGAGCATTCCTAAGAAATCTTTTGTAAACCAAAATGCCACAAAGCAAAGAAGCAATTAGCTTAGAACACATCTTGCTAATGAATGCGTATGCACAAAAT
Organism: Cephalophus harveyi; assembly: GCA_006410635.1. Taxonomy (NCBI): domain Eukaryota; kingdom Metazoa; phylum Chordata; class Mammalia; order Artiodactyla; family Bovidae; genus Cephalophus; species Cephalophus harveyi. The sequence continues at coordinate 464,599 of SJYT01054406.1, forward strand.
AAATGAAGATAAAGCACAGATGCTCAGAGACAGTTCACAGCTATGGTGACTGGATGCCAAGGTGCTGAGGGTAGATCCAGGGGAGGGAGCTTCTTGGTGTCACTCTCTCAAAGTGTGCTGCCTCTATAACGGCTTGTTGCAAAACAAATATGACATGTGTAGAGAACAAAGGTATGGATACCAAGGGGGGAAAGGGAGGGATGAACTGGGAGAGTGCTACTGATAAATATAGACTGCTGCTGCTGCTGCTAAGTCTCTTCAGTCATGTCCGACTCTGTGCGACCCCATAGACGGCAGCCCATCAGACTCCCCCGTCTCTGGGATTCTCCAGGCAAGAACACTGGAGTGGGTTGCCATTTCCTTCTCCAATGCATGAAAGTGAAAAGTGAAAGGGAAGTCGCTCAGTCGTGTCCGACTCTTCGTGACCCCATGGACTGCACCCCACCAAGCTCCTCGGTCCATGGGATTCTCCAGGCAAAAGTACCGGTAAAGCAATTATACTCAGATACAAATTAATTTTTTTAATGCAAAAATGGGTACTAATGAAGGTCTTTCATAAGTGCAAAATGACCTAAAGCAAACTTGAAAAGCAAGCGATATACCTGTATCTAAAAAGGGAATTCTTACAACTGAGTAACAAAAAGACAATGGTTTGTAAATGAGCAAAGGACTTGAATAGATATTTTTCTACAAACAGCTAAACAAGCATTTATGAAAATGAAAAGATATTCATCAATGAAAAGATATTCATCATTAGTGAAATGGAAATGGAAAAGCATCAGATCAAAAGTGAAGTGAGAGACTATTTCACATTAATTACATGACTAGAATTTAGAGAAAAAAGAAAATAACAAATGTTAGCAAGGATGTGGAAAAATTGGCATCCTCCTAGGGGGAATGTAAAACAATGTTGCTGATGGCAAACCATTTGGCTATCCTTCAAAAAGTCAAACACAGAGAACTACCACATAAGTCAGCAATTTCACTCCTGGGTAGAAAGAACTGATGTCCTCAAAGACTGAAAACAGGTGTTCACACAAAAACTTGCATACAAATGCTCATAGCAGCACTATTCACAATAACCAAAAGATTGAAACTACCCAAATGTCCGTCAAATGATAAACAGATAAAATGTGGCATATCCGTAGAAGGAAAATAATTCTGCCATAGAAAGGCAGTACTGACACATGCTACAACATGAATGAGCCTTGAAAATATTACGCATTTCTTTTATATGAAACATGTGGAATAAGCAAACCCATAGTGACCTGAAAAGCATATTAGTGGTTGGCAGGGACTGAGGGGAGAAGGAGATGAGAAGTGACTGCTTAATTAGTCTGGGGTTTCCTTTGGGGGGTAATGAAAATGTTCTGTCGTGACAGTTTCACAACATTGTGAATGTACTACATGTTACTAATGGTAAATTTTATAAGCTTTTTAAAAATTCAAATTCTGACTGGGCCCAGGCAGGTAATGGAAGTTAATGAATCCATCCAGGTGTCGCACTCTGTAAAGTGGAGTGTGAGGGCCCCTCTAAGGGAAGAGCTGCTGCATAGCTCCAGTGAGTGGACAAAATTGGGGCCCCTTGTTGCCAACTGCCCAATGTTTGAAGAAAAGTAACTGCTTCTCAAGTTGTAAAGCACATACCAGTCACCTGTGATCCATTTAAAATGCAGATGCTGATTCAGTAGGTCCATGGTGGGACTCGAGCTATGCATTTCTAGTGAGCTCCCTAATGGAGTTGCAGCTCCACTGACCACAGGTCTAATAGTAAGGGTCAGGTCCACAGGTTTTCAAACTTGGCTGCACCCTGGAAGCAATTTGAAAAACGCAGTCTGATGTCATTGGTCAGGGGTGGGATCTGGGTATCAGGATTTTATAAAGCACCCTCTCCCCAACCCCTATGATTCCAATGGGCAGCACACTTTGAGAGTCAGCACCCTAAACGACCCCCCTAGACTCTATGCTGGAGAAGGCAATGGCACCCCACTCCAGTACTCTTGCCTGGAAAATCCCATGGACGGAGGCGCCTGGAAGGCTGCAGTCCATGGGGTCGTGGAGAGTCGGACACAACTGAGCAACTTCACTTTCACTTTTCACTTTCATGCATTGGAGAAGGAAATGGCAACCCACTCCAGTGTTCTTGCCTGGAGAATTCCAGGGACGGGGGAGCCTGGTGGGCTGCCGTCTATGGGGTCACACAGAGTCAGACATGACTGAAGTGACTTAGCAGCAGCAGCAGACTCTATGCAGCTCTAAGAGCCTCAGTGGGCATGAGTTTGAGCAAACTCCGGGAGACAGTGAAGGACAGGGAAGCCTGATGGGGTGCAGTCCATGGGGTCGCAAAGGGTCAGACACAACTGAGCGACTGAACAAAACAAAGAGCCTTTTAGACTGCAATATTTCTGTGTGGGACAAGATCACTGTTCTCTCCCAAGGTAATTAGCCCCTGGAACCTCCTCCCCAGGAAAGCACTCCAAGCTTGAATCCTGAAGGACATGGACCATAGCTCAGATGCCATACCGGTCCTGGTATTTCGTTAACTCTTGACAACCTTTTGGGTTTCCTTTTACTGGTAACTCCCTCTCCTTGGGCTTCCTGACCTTTGTTAGCAAGTTTCGTGTAACTGGGTCTGAATTGTTAGCTGAAGCCTCAACCAGGCTAAACCAAGGCTCCTCCTTTAGAGAAAAGAGGAGTACATGCCCCAATCTGCACACCCCACACAGTGACAAAGGCTGCGGGGCTTGCCCAGAGCGCAGCAGCATGAGTCATCTTGGTGGGGGCACAAAAGGAAAGCAAGCGAGGAGAACAGGGCAGTAAATGTGTTCTTGCCTCACCCCATTCAGTGTCAGGAGAAATCTATGACTACATCTGTATTCTTGCTTGTGCCTCTCACCTCCCAGACCAACTGTGATCCTGGCTGAAAGAGGAGTAATGAACAAAGCACAGGAAGAACCGAAAGCCCTAACAGAGCTTGAAAAAGAGCAGGCAGGTAAGAACGGAAGCCAGGAAGGGGAATGAAAACCTTGGCAGCACTTCCTGGTAGACCTCCTCTCTGAGAGCATTACTGGGGTTAGTCATGCCTGAGAGGACAGGATGTGAACATATTTGTCTTTCAGTTCAGTTCAGTCGCTCAGTCGTGTCCGACTCTTTGCGACCCCATGAACTGCAGCACGCCAGGCCTCCCTGTTCATCACCAACTCCCAGAGGTCACTCAGACTCACATCCATCGAGTCCGTGATGCCATCCAGCCATCTCATCCTCGGTCATCCCCTTCTCCTCCTGCCCCCAGTCCCTCCCAGCATCAGAGTCTTTTCCAATGAGTCAACTCTTCTCATGAGGTGGCCAAAGTACTGGAGTTTCAGCTTTAGCATCATTCCTTGCAAAGAAATCCCAGGGCTGATCTCCTTCAGAATGGACTGGTTGGATCTCCTTGCAGTCCGAGGGACTCTCAAGAGTCTTCTCCAACACCACACTTCAAAAGCATCAATTCTTCGGCGATCAGCCTTCTTCACAGTCCAACTCTCACATCCATACATGACCACAGGAAAAACCATAGCCTTGACTAGACGGACCTTAGTCGGCAAGGTAATGTCTCTGCTTTTGAATATGCTATCTAGGTTGGTCATAACTTTTCTTCCAAGGAGTAAGTGTCTTTTAATTTCATGGCTGCAGTCACTATCTGCAGTGATTTTGGAGCCCCAAAAAATAAAGTCTGACACTGTTTCCCCATCTATTTCCCATGAAGTGATGGGACCAGATGCCATGATCTTCATCAGCCTTCTTCACAGTCCAACTGTCACATCCATACATGACCTCAGGAAAAACCATAGCCTTGACTAGACAGACCTTAGTCGGCAAAGTAATGTCTCTGCTTTTGAAAATGCTATCTAGGTTGGACATAACTTTTCTTCCAAGGAGTGAGCGTCTTCTAATTTCATGGCTGCAGTCACCATCAGCAGTGATTTTGGAGCCTAAAAAATAAAGTCTGGCACTGTTTCCACTGTTTCCCTATCTATTTCCCATGAAGTGATGGGACCAGATGCCATGATCTTCGTTTTCTGAATGTTGAGCTTTAAGCCAACTTTTTCGCTCTCCTCTTTCACTTTCATCAAGAGGCTTTTTAGTTCCTCTTCACTTTCTGCCATAAGGGTGGTGTCATCTGCATATCTGAGGTGATTGATATTTCTCCCGGCAATCTTGATTCCAGCTTGTGTTTCTTCCAGTCCAGCGTTTCTCATGATGTACTCTGCATAGAAGTTAAATAAGCAGGGTGACAATATACAGCCTTGACGTACTCCTTTTCGACACTTACAGTTTCTTTGTAAAGAGAAAATGAAACTAGCACAAACTCTCCCTGGGACATGGGTGAACTAAAGTGGATTTCAGTAAATAAATTCAAACTTAAAAGTTAGTGTTTAAATTACATTTAAAATATTCTAATCTCCATTACTACATCATTTTTCATTTAAAAAGAACATTTATATGGGTTTATACTTGCTTGATAAGAAATCCTTAATGAGTTGAACAATGTTTTCATTGGGGGAGTCCCAAATTATTGTCATCTCCTTTACCATCATCAAGTGCACCCTTCAAGGTCCCTCAACAATTTTATGATCTGCATTTATTTATTTATTTATCTTATACAAGTATTTATCTAAAATTCTCTAGCATCTCCTTTGACATACACTAGCTTGTGATTAAATAAGCAGGGTGACAATATACAGCCTTGACGGACTCCTTTTCCTATTTGGAACCAGTCTGTTGTTCCATGTCCAGTTCTAACTGTTGCTTCCTGACCTGCATACAGATTTCTCAAGAGGCAGGTTAGGTGGTTTGGTATTCCCATCTCTTTCAGAATTTTCCACAGTTTATTGTGATCCACACAGTCAAAGGCTTTGGCATAGTCAATAAAGCAGAAGTAGATGTTTTTCTGGAACTCTCTTGCTTTTTCCATGATCCAGCGGATGTTGGCAATTTGATCTCTGGTTCCCCTGCCTTTTCTAAAGCCAGCTTGAACATCAGGGAGTTCACGGTTCACGTATTGCTGAAGCCTGGCTTGGAGGATTTTGAGCATTAGTTTACTAGCATGTGAGATGAGTGCAATTGTGCTTAGCAAAGCTTTGCCCAAAGAGAATTGGAAAAGAGGCAACACTAGAAGGAAGCTCCTGTTTCCTATTGAGACTTCAGGGAGAGGATACTTGCAGGGTATTGGGTAAACAGTTGGTAAAAAAATCCCTTCAAAGTGAGCTGCTCAGTGTAGCCTCTAAGGGTAAAAAATATTCTGAGGATATTCTTTCCTAAGGCACCGATTCTCATGCGGATCTTGTCAGAAATGGGTCATCATTGTTGGGATGAAGTGAGCTCTGTCAAGGGGACCACTCTTACCAGCACCAAATAAAACTTGCAGCTAAGCATCAGGGTTTTATAGCAAGATCTGAGGTGAAGGTAGTCAGGTTAGTGGTTATACCACAGCAAACAGTTTATGTGCCACAGCAGTGGTGTATAACAGTTATATCACAGCAGTGTTTGTGTCAAAAGCATGGTCTCTGAGGTATGTTAGTCAAAGACTTTAGCTTCAGAAGAGACAGATCAGCCAGAATCCAGAAGAGCAAAGGGTATTGTTGAACCACTGGAGAAGTAAGAGTGAGACAACATGAATGTCAGAGGATTTTATGTTTCCTCTCCCATACCATAAGAATAATAAGCCATATTCCTCCTCAAGCAAGTGATCAGTCATCTGAGCATATTTTATCCAAGAGACACTATATTTAAACTGATTTTAAACTAGATTGTACCTTATCTATTTTTCTCCCCTACTAATAAGAAATGAATAAGTCACTGAACAAAGGCCAGATTACAGAAACAAATACAGAACTCTTTTTTTCCATATAGACCTAACTTCTAGTATGAGTATTTGGCAACATGACTACACATATCTAAAACAGAGTTCATGATTTTATCATGATTTTCTTCCTGTTGCCTCATCCCTGCCAATAGCATTGATGTTCTCTCTGTCATTTAAACCTCAAAATCCAGAATCATCTTTAATTCTATTTCTTCTTTTCCTGAAATGTCTAAGCTGTGAACTATTGCAGGTCTTATATTTCTGATATTCCTTTAGCTTCTCCCTCTTTCTCTACTTTAGTAGCTTCCTCATTTCTCTGCATAATTTCTGGATTGACCTTCTTAAATACAGACTGACTCTATTATCCACTTCCTAAAAACATTCAGTAGTTTATCATTATCTACTAAATTACATGAAAACTTCTCAGTCTTACATAAGGACTCTTGCAAAAATCACTACAAGCTTTACTGTTTTCTATCCCCCCATTGGATGTTCCTTATAGCTCAGTCGGTAAAGAATCTGCCTTCAATTCAGGACACCCAGGTTTGATTGCTGGGTCAGGAAGATCCCCTGGAGAAGGCCATGGCAACCCACTCCAGTATTCTTACCTGGAGAATCCCAGGGACAGAGGAGCCTGGCAGACTACAGTCCATGGGGTCTCAAGAGACAGACAAGACTTAGCAACTAAACCACCATTGTTCCTGTATGTCTACAAATGTTTAGTGGAATGGCCAAAGTGGAATACTTTTTCAGTAGGGGCACTGTTGGCTTTTAAGTCCTGGTGCTACGTGATCCTCTGTGATGCATAATGTAGAAGCTTGGAAATATTTGTGAACTTAAAAATACAGTGAAATAATAGTATAAGGTTAACCTCTGATGATAAGTGAAAATAATGACCCACGAGAAACTAGCAATTATGCTCTGGACATAAGAGAGAAAGGTTAATGGGAAAAGAATGAAAAAGTGTCAACAGAATCAAAGAATAATGAAAGTAAGTTCTGAACATTCCTTTTGTTACTTTGGAAAAGGCCCTGACTACAGTACTAGGTATTTGAGAATGCACATAGCGATTTGAGAATGCACATATCAATTTGAAGGCAACTGATATTTGCCACAAGCCTATAATGTCTGGCATGGGGATGGACCTTCAGCATATACTGGCACAAGACAGGTAGACTTAACAAGAGATCACAGTTCAGACATGAGGATACTTATGTGGATACTTAGTGGATACTTTCCTCATCTTTCAGTTCAGTTCAGTCGCTCAGTCGTGTCTGACTCTTTGCGACCCCATGAATCTCAGCACGCCAGGCCTCCCTGTCCATCACCATCTCCCGGAGTTCACTCAGACTCACGTTCATCAAGTCTGTGATGCCATCCAGCCATCTCATCCTCATCTTTAGAGATGTCAAATGAATGACTTACTCACAAAGTAAGTCATCTGTTGTCATAGATATGGAGAAAAGGGCATTTTCTATCTTTCTCTGTCAGCCACTGATCACATGTTCAATGTTATGTTTTTGTGGGTGAAGCTTATCAATATATTTCTGTGCTATAAAAAATATAATTTAAGTGACTCAAAAAGATGATACTAGGCTTTATTTAGCTGATGCATATTGGGAGCATCAAAGGACACATTGAAGAGTTGGAAAAAGTCTGAAATATTATGGAGAGGAGAAAGGAGAATCATGTGTCCTTATGGTTTAGTGCTGGTTAACAGTTTTTGTATTTAAATGCTAAAAAATCTTGCAGTGGAAGGTTGTACTCATTTTTGAACCATCTGCTTTGGACTGTTGATGCAATCTTTTCTTGATAAGTGTCAGAATAATACTTTCTTAAGACTGTTTTTGCAAGAATTATGGTTGGTCAGTTGGTCAAGATTTACCAAGTAAGGAAATAGAGAGGATTAAATACCAGGAGGAAACTGGATCCTCAGTCATGTCTACTTGAGTTTTGTTAGTGTGCTGGCAGGGCTTTCCAGATGTGTTGCCTTAGTCACTTATTTGTAACTCACCACTATATCACATATCAACACTAATAATTTTAATTGGATTATAGCCAGAAGCATTCATTTTTAACAGTAAATGTCTCTTTAATTGTTTGCAGTAGGTTAGTTTTGTATTTTCAACAAGGGTGAAATATCCTTGATTGTAGGTACAATGTCTTTTTCTATGTCCTCAAGACTTTGTACCATCTTGGGCATATAATGGCACATTCAGAATTGCTTTCCAAATCATTAACTGTGATTTCCCAGGTGTATAAATTATATTTGAGTAATGTTTTGAATACTGAAGGTTTTGACTTATTTGGCATCTGGATGTGTCTGACATATGATTTAAAGTGTCTTATAATTATAAAATACGATCGTTTATTGAGACATGTACATATGGTGCACCTTTTGAAATTAAATGAAAAGTGCCTGAGTCTAACATCTGTGTTGAAACATCATCACAGCAGGTCTCCCAGAAACTATTTGATACTTTCCTGGTTTTCACTAGGAAAAGTCTTCCACCATGTCTGTTCTATAAAAGTTTATTATTTTCTTTCAGAGACATAGCTTTAGAAATTTGGTTTTGTTTCACGATCATATCTGCCCTTTACAGCCATGGTTTATCAGGTTGAATTATATATTGTGTTACAATACAGATTAAATGGCTATAACAAAATATTCCAACACACACAAGCTTAAATTCTCAATTTATTTTTCATGTGTGTAACAGTCCAGGAGTGAGCAGTCCAAGCTGAGTGGGGTGGCTCTGCTTTCCTAGGTCATTCAGGGTCCACCCAGTTTCACTCCTCCAATGATTTCATCATCCCTTAGTGTGTCGTACTTGTCTACTCCATCAAAGCTAGTTCACCACTGTCCACACTGTAACTGAAGTAATCAAGGAAAGTCCAAAGCAAACATCTTTGCTTTTAAGGCAACAACTTATAAGTTACATAGTTTCCTTTTCCAAAAATTGGCCAAGCTTAGATACAATGGCTATGCATAGCTGCGAAAACGTTGTGTGAATTCATAAGCTGAGTGAACAACTGACCAGCTAAAACCCCCAAAATTCTATTGCTAAAGGGAAAATGTAGCAAACATATTGTTGGACAGTAAGACTCAGTGTGCTTCTCTGATCACCTCCATGGGTGCCTGCTTCCCACAAGGAGACCATACTTTTTCCAGTAGAGGTAGTCAGATTTCTTTAAATTATCCCATCTGCATAAAAACTGAGGCTAAATGTTGTTGCATTTTCTTTTTTGCCAAGTTTGAACTTGTCCCTTTCCCATCTGGTAACTCATAAACTAATACGAAAGTGGTATATGTCTCTGACACCTGGTATACAGTGATGGAGCTGGAAAAAAATAACCACCATGATAATCTCCTGTTAATAAAGTAGGAAGAATAGGAGTTGTCATGGTTCCATAGAAATGACAAAAATAAGAACTTTTGAAGAATTTTAAGATATTTTTTCTAGTAGTGGAGTAAACTGTTCCATTAGACTCTTGTCCTGATTTCTGAGGGGAACGCTCTTGTCTGTTTTCCATAAAATCCCCTAGTTCTTCTCTCTGGGGTGGGATTGGGCATTATTCTGTCCATTACCATTTTTTTTTTTTTTTGGCACCACTGAAATGGGCATTAAGAGTATTTCAAGAACACTGTCTTAGGGATAATTATAGGCTCTTGCTGGTCAAACTCACAGCTTCTTTGACAATAGAGATCACTCAAAAACTTCATAATCTTCTAAGTCTGCTTGCTTCCAATAAAATTCATGTGAAAGTCACCACACTTATTACTTTTATTAAGAGTTCTTAAGTCTCTGAGATATTTTATTTTTTACTGCATCTTTGCATGAACTCTGCTCTCTTTAAATTTAATACTGGCTAGGTTAAGTTCTTTCAAAAATAGAGACTTCAAGTAGGGAACTAATCTGACCTTTGTCCCTGGGCTGCTCTCATTGTTTGACTAAAAAAAGTTGTATTTAAGAGAGAATTTAAAGAAAGGCTCTGAAGGACAGACATAGCTTCTTCTGTTTAGAGCATAAAAGCAGTTGACTTTTCTAGCCTTGCGAGTCAGAATAGACAGATGCCACAGGCAGAAAGTGTCTCCATTAAGAAGTCTGTTTTCTTTAATCTCAGCTTTCAGACTGGCTTGCTCATACATGAGCTCCTTTTTAACTTACAGAATTTTCTGAAAGAAGCAAGGAACTTCTGTCAGTCACCAATATTCTAGCTTTGCAATCAGTTTTCCAGAGCAGTAGGGTCAGCAAACATCTGTCTGCTTCCAGTTTTTCGCTGGTTGTGTCTTGGTTTGGGTGGCTATAGTATGATTGCTTATTTTTTTTTAGAAAAGATTACTGTTTACACTGACTAGCTTAAATAATAGGTTATAGTTCTCACATTTCTAGAGGCTGGAAATCTGAGATCAGGTGTCAGCATGGATGCATTCCAATGAGAGCCATCTTCCTGATTTACAGATCGCTGTCTTCTTGTATCTTCATATGGTAGAAGGAGATCATCTTTCTTGAGTCTTCTCTCACATGGGCACTAATTCAATTCGGGAGGACACCATCCTCATGAGTTAATTACCTCCCAAAACTCTTACTTCCAAATACCATCACATTGCGAATCAGGGCTTCAGCCTGTTAAAATTTTGAGGGGTCATAAATATTCAGTTCATAGCAGATTGCATTTTTTTTCTACTGGTTTTCTGGGAAGTTAAATAGGTGACTAGCTTCTGAAGATTCAATCCACCTAATTGTTAAACCAATTACAAATATTTTGAATATTCATTGTCATAGTCTCTCACATTTCATACCAAATTTTACTTGAGATGAAGTATAAGATAAATCTCTATAACAAGTAACCCCAAACTATTGTTATTTTAAATGAATTTGAAGTTTATCTTCTCATATTGTATAGGAAGAGCAAGATCAAGGTTGCTAGAATAAGTTTACTACAGAAAATCATTCATGATTATAAGTTGTTCATAGGATGATAGCCTAGTTGATGATGGGACTCATTGCCCTCTTCTGTATGGATTAGAGATGGAGAAAAGAGAGCATTCAGGGTAAAATGACTCCATCTTCAAGACAATGACTCTCTGAGTTGAACATTTCTCTTCAACTCACATTCCAGTTGACCCAGACTTAATCTCATGGCTATACTTAGCTCCCCTGAGGGATGGCAAATTGAGTTTGTGGTAGAATATCTTAACTCCATGACTCAAGCTAAGCTAACAGGGTTCTATTATCGAAAAAAGGAAAGAAAGGAAGCAAAGATAGAAAAAAAAAAAAGAATTCTTGAAGACATTTGGCAACATATAGTATTCATTTATGAGGAAAGTTTATTGTACTTAATTTCAAAGACATATGTTATCTCTTATTAAGGATTGATTTTGTTTTGTGTTTCATAATTGAAGCATTATGAACAAATATCTCTTGGTGATTACTAAAAGTAGGACATAGGAAGTCTTTCTGTTTGGAATATCATCAAAAGCACAATCAAATGGAGAATTCTTAAAATTTGGAAGAAATAGCTGTATCACAGCAATAAGCAAACAATTTTATCTACTAATTCTTAAAAATGATCAATATTATAGGAATACAGTATCTGTTAACTGATTTTGACTATCTTTCTTAAGCAACTTATTTGGGTCACTGTACTTTTTATGCGACTCTTTAATATATTCTCTACAGAATTCTCAATTGACTACAGAAATGATTAACAGTAGGCTCCCTGCTGCTCAACTCAGTCATTCATGACTTCACCAGATGGTTTTTCTTTTTGGGCCAATGATTTTTTTTTTTTTATTGTTTCCCCTCCCCTGGATACAATCAAGATCAAAAGTGTGACATTCATTTTAATTTCACGACTAACATATAAAATACTATATGAATACATCTTTTATTTTATGCATATTTAAAACTAATGACCAGAATGTTTTCTATTAGTTATGAGCAAGGTAATTTTAAAGTTGGAACAGGAAATGACATCCCACTCCAGTATTCTTGTCTGGAGAATTTCATCGATAGAGGAGCCTGGCGGGCTACAGTCCATGGGGTCGCAAACAGCACACAACTGAGTGACTAATACACACAACTTTAAATTATACATTTTTTATTAATTACTTCTTTCACACACTCTTTTGTTTATTCTTGTTCTCTAATAATTCAAATACCATTAGTTTTTACCACCCTTTATAATCTTCCCTTTGTTTCTTGTATTACTTTTATGAATTTGCCTTATTTAACAAATTTGTTTAATGAGTTGGTCAAATCCTGCTAAGGAAAGCTCATCAACTGTTACTCTTCTAATTATTTCTAGCCTATATAAATAGTTTATAGTTTGAAATACAGTTAAACAAAGAAAAAAAAAGGGTAAACTACCTGAAAATTTGTCCCATGTTTTAATCCAGTTATGTCAATCCATCTGGCAGACAAAATTATATGAAACTCTTTCATTAGTCATAGAATATTTTCAGAAGTTGTTATAATTTTAGCATATGTTCTAGCAAGGTCTGTATATTTTAACACTTACTTTAAAAATTATTGACTTACATATTCACAGATTAATAATTGGGGACTTCCCAGGTGGCACAGTAGTAAAGAATCCACCTGCCAATGTAGGAGACTTGGGTTCAATTCCTGGGTTAGGATGGTCCCCTGAAGTAGGAAATGGCAACCCACTTCAGTATTCTTTCCTGGAAAATTCTGTGGACAGAGGAGTCTGGTGGGCTATAGTCTGTAGGTTCATAGAGTTGGACACAGCTGAGCAACAGTACACACATAAATTAAAAACTGAGAAGTTATTCATTTCTTAAACTGTCTCTGCATGGCTTAACAGACATTTGTTTACCAAAATCTGCTTTTCCATCTCCATGTAAACAATCTTCCTCCCAAACTACTACCTCCAACATCCTCTTTTGTCTTTAAGCTGAAGATGGTATCTAAGTTGTGAACTTTGGCCGTTTTGGCAGGTTACTCCATTTTCTGGGAGTCTCTGCCTTGTACGCTGCTGCTGCTGCTAAGTCGCTTCAGTCGTGTCTGACTCTGTGCGACCCCATAGACGGCAGCCCACCAGGCTCCCCCTTCCCTGGGATTCTCCAGGCAAGAACACTGGAGTGGGCTGCCATTTCCATCTCCAAAGCATGAAAGTGAAAAGTAAAAGTGAAGTTGCTCAGTCATATACATGTTGTTAAACTTTCCTTTTATGTTCTCCTGTTAACCTGTCTCAGACCAATCTAAATTTTAGACAGGCCAGAAGCACCTGAAAGATAGAAGTTTCTTCCTCAACAACACAATAGAGCATTGTAGGAAGGAGGAAAGCAGCATACTGAGCACGTGACTACTGGCAATTGTTGTTGCTGTATCATAAAATGCATTGTAACAAGTACAGAGATGAGGTTGAAGACTGGAGGCAGGTTAGAAGCACACTGTCCAACATATCATGGAGTTTCAGTGGAATAGTCTTTATAGACCCAATTTCATAGTCAATGAGCAAATATACTGACATCTTATACTGACTCTTGCCCAGCAAGTGCTGGGCGCTTGCTTGTGATGTTTTGACCAACATAATCATTGGACAGAGCTCATTCTTTTAGTTCTGGTTTTCTTTAGGGAAGTGTTTTACATATAAAAATTAATCCTGTGACTCAACGCTATGGCCTTTGTTTCTTTGGAGTTCCTATAACTGTTTCCTGCAAAAATTTGGGGCAAATTCAGTCACTTTATGAAAATTAAGGACTGTTTCAGTGAAGGCTCACTTTTCCCATTCACACTCTTTCCTGCTATCCAGAGCAGTAGAAATGCTGGAAAGTATTTACACTGTGAGATATTTTCTGTCTCTAGAGAACTTTTAATTGAAGACAATCTAAATTGTTATGGGCTATTATGGGCCTAATTGTGTCCCACTGAAAATTCATACATTGAATATTCTTGGTACTTCAGAATGTGACCATATTTGGTTATGGGGTCTTTAAAAAGGCAATTAAATTTAAAGGGAATTATTGGCATGGACATTTATTCAGTATGATTGATATTCTCATAGGAAGAGGAGATCAGAATATGGACACAGGTACAGACGGAAGACCATGGGGAGGCATAGGGAAAGCGACAGCCAGCTGCAAGCAAAGGAGAAAAGTCTCAGAGGAAATAACCCTGAAGACAACTTGATCTTGGTCTTTAAGCCTCTAGAATTGTGAGAAAGTGAATTTCTGTTGTTTAAACCACCTGATCTGTGGCACTTTGTTTGGTAGCCTTAAGAATCTAATATGGCCCTAAAGGACTGATATGACATCTAAGTGTCCTGAAATCCAGTATTATCTTAGAATTCTAAAAAGTCTCATATCCCTTACTTTTTTTTCTTTTAATCTACAATGGCTACAAAATATCTCTCATAATAGAATGTCAGTAGACTACCACCACATTATAGGGTTTAATTACCATGGACTACTTTAAAACTTACTCATTAATTTCAGAATAGGAAAGTTTTTTTGACATTATTCAAAGTTCCTTAAAATCAGTGTGATATTAGGACCTGGGTAATTCTTTGTTGTGGGATACTGCCCTATGTGTGTAAGATGTTTAACAACATCCCTGGCCTTTACCTGCCAGATGTCAGTGGGACCTCTTCAGTTGTAGCAACCAAAAATGTTTCCAAATATTGCCAAATATCACCTTGTAGGCAAAATTGCTGTTGGATGAAAACCATTGCTTCAGTTTGAATATCTAGATAGTACTTTTTATGTATATTTATTATTCAAGGTAGATTATTGGAAGGAGATCACCCAAGTATACATCTGCGAGAAAGAATTACTTTTCCTGTCTATGTGTAAACTAGTTTTGCTGACACCAAGGACTCACTTTCCTTTTTTCTGACACTTCATTATTTGTTGAAAAATAGTCTAATTACAGTCTTCTTCTCTCAGAGTCATAGTTCTAATTATTAGTCACATTGACCTTTTCTGTTGAATAAAAAGAAACAAACATTATAGCATAAACCATAAAAGCACTGGCATTAAATGCTAGTTGCAAAGAAGTACATTCATTATGTACTCCCAAATTAGAATGAAACATCTTTGCAAGGCCTTTATATGAATATATTTGAGATTATCCCTAAAAGATTTCTTTATTTTTAATGGAGCAGATAGCAGACTTTCATGACTGTAAAGGTCTCTATGAAAAAATTAATCAAACTTTATTTATTACTAATGAAAAGATTCCTGTAGAGCTGGCATGCAGCCTCATATCCTTTCTGACTTTAAAAATCTGTAAAAGTCAAATAATATCCAAGCCATTTTTGTGGAGTGGGGTTGATAATGTAGACAGTTTTCTGCAAAAATCCATCAATGCTCAGTTCTTCTAGAGAGCTTGTGAACTGAAGGGACTGAAAGTCAGCTAGAGTCTCTGTAGTTGGATATTTGAATATGTTTGATGTGTCGTATATGGCTGCAGTATTTCCTTAATGAAGGAGCTCAGATGTATACTCAAATCCTTTACTGGCTTTTTAGCCAAATAAGGTCTGTGTACTAAAACAGCTATGACCTTGTTTTAAAATAAAATTTCAAGAAACTCCTCTTGAATCCTTTTAGGGATTATCTCTGAGTGAGCAATGCTTACATTGATCATGCTATAGTTACAATATACTCTTCATTATTTAGTAATTTTTACTGTTAAAATATATCTGTTTTTTATTTATGTTTTCAATAGGGCTTTTAAGCTCTGAGTTCAAAATATTGATGATTGGAAAATACATTTTTATTTAAGGAACAAAGGCTAATTAAGAAATTCCCAGGGAAATTTGAATGATTATCAGACTATAAAATTAAAGAGTTTGAGTTTAAAAACTTCAAAGCTTGGGAAGAACGTGTTAATGAACTCTCAGTTGATAAGCAAATATAATGCCAATGATCAGTATTCAGTGTCGAGAGTTCAAAAGGACATAGAAGACCCAGTGCCCAATAGCATCATTCTTTGTTGCAGATGAAATTAACCCACGTTACTAGATCCTAATGTTTTCAACAATAGAGCAATCTTTAAAAAAAATAATAAATCCACTGTCCTATTCTATTTACTCATGCATTTAGCAATGCATATTTATTGAGTAGCTATAATGAACTAGGTAGTTTTGGAGGCTTTGGAATTGAGTAATGAACAAAAAAGTTCCTAATTTCTTAGATTTTACATGTCATTAGAAGAAAAAGTGAATAAACAAAAGGAAATTTTGAAAATGTATTATTCAATATGGTTATGGGTGCTATGTGAGAAAGTAAAGCAAGATAAGGGAGATACTGAGTGCCTGGATATATGGTGGTCAGGAAAGGCATCTTTCTTAGGTTGGTTCCCTAGATCAGCCCAGGATTGGGATTCTTGCTCAAAAAATGTATTTGAGGGAGAGGCAGGTATTCTCAGGAGAAGGAAAGTGAGACAGGTAGGATAGAGCTGGGTGAAAAGCTTAGCCAGAACGCGGTCTCCATTGGAGACTTTCACTTAGACCATAGAAAGCGCTGGCACACAGGTTTTATTATAGAGTGTGTCTCACCCTGAGGCAGGGTTTTGTAGCTGTGTCACTTGATTGCCAGCTGAAGTCATGTGGCATGGCCTGGTGGAAGAACACCTCCATTTGACTGAGGTCAATTATCTAAATAAAGATCTCATCAAAAAAGAAGCAAACAAACAAACAAAAAACACCAGAAACAGCTGGGGATGGCTGCATTAGCTTGGATAAAAGAGATCTGATTGAGGTTCCAGCAGTGTCCACTCACAGATCTGAAAAGATGATGAGAACAGAAGGGGCAAAAGTAGCTACCTACCTTGGAGAAGAACATTCCAGGGAGAGACAGCAATGACTGCAGAGACCCTAGGGTAAAATTTTGCCAGAGACCTTGAGACTGGACTTTGCTTGGCTTGAGGAAATAGCACTATGTCCAGTGTGAGTAGAATTGTGGGAACAAGGAGGAATGGAAGGTGACAAGAAATGCGGGGATGAAAACAGTTCTTGTAGAAACCTGCAGGCCATTGAGTGAGACAGAAAGATATTGGAGTTTTCTGAACAAAATACAAGATTTAAACTATTCACTGTAGCTTCCCTAGTGGCTCAGATGGTAAAGAATCTGCCTGCACTGCAGGAGACCTGGGTTGGGAAGATCCCCTTGAGAAGAGAATGGCAACCCATTCCAGTACTCTAACCTGGAAAATTCCATGGACAGAGGAGCCTGCTGGGCTACACTCCATGGCATTGCAAAGAGTCGGACACTACTGGGCAACTGACACTTTCATTCACTTTAGCTGCCATGGAGGAGACTAGACTGAAGACAGCAAGGATTTAAACTGCATAATCAATTCTTGCCCTTTTGACATCCTTTTGTTGAGCTACCACATTCTTTCAAGGGGCTATTCTACCACATTCTTTCAAGGGGCTATGTGAATGCTTTCACATTATATTGCCTGTAATGATTACTGTGGCACTCAGATTTTGTAAGCAGGGGTGATCCAAAATATTTGTGCTCAGTCATGTCCAACTCTCTGTGGCTCCATCAACTATAGCCTACTGGGTTCATCTGTCAATGGAATATTCCAGACAAGAATACTGGAGCAGGTTGCCATTTCCTACTTCAGGGGATTTTCCCAACCTAGGGATCAAAGCTGCAATTCATGCATCAGCAGTTTAATTCTTTACCACTAGCACCATCTGGGAAGCCCCCCAAATATTCAGTAAGCAGAGGTTCCAACCATTAGTACGGAAGCTGAATTTTAGCCCCATATATAAATAAGATTCAGTATTTCTTCAGTCTGCAGACATTTCTTAGTGTACAAGTAGATTTGGAGACCCTTTGTAATAAAATCCCTTGGATTATATGCTCAAGGCTGCAATACCAAATGGTAATTTTTGGCTTATTCTGAGGAAAAAAAGAGAACTTACCTGGGTCAAGTGGAGCAATATTTTATGATGAGAAGTATAGGTTGTTGAAAATGTTATATATAGAATATATAAGAAGGGTTTATCAATAAGTTAGAAAATGAAGGGTTTTGTAATTCACCAAGTAGGGATCTACAAGTTGAAGCCTAAGGGTATGTCCCTCCTGGGTACTTTTTTTGGACACTGTACTTTCTTTGTAGATCTACATCACTATACATGTTACTACTTGTTTCTTCTATTTTGTAGATTTCTTTCTCTCTAAAAGCAGGGACCAAATCTTTTTTATTTATTATTGTATATTCATAGTCTAGCATAATGCCTGGCTCTCCATGGACACACAGTCTGGATACCTGACGGGTGAGACAGTAGGATAACAAAATTAGATTATGGGGTTGACTATGTAAAAAAGTGCATTTGGTTTGAAGACAGATGTTCTATGGGTTAAATCAATAAAATAAATTAAATTAGCAATAACTTGGCCAAGAGTTAGTTGAGTATCCTCTTGACACTAGACTTTCATATGAAAGAGAAATGCATTTCTATCTTAAGTCACTATATTTTTGGATCTTTATTTTTTCAGCATGATTGTATCCTAACAAATATAGCAACCCTAAATGAAAACTTACTTAAACTATACCTTCAGCCTTGCCATTTCCTCTGAACCCCAGACATATATTCAGTTTCCTTTTCAACATTGTTACTTGGATATCTGTTCATTAGAACTGTTGATGAACCTTGTTCTTTGAATCTACTCTTCCTTTATTTTCCTATTTCAGTAAAGAACACCATCCTTTATTAAAGTGTCCATGGAAGAAAAGGTGCTATTTTTGATTTATAACCTTGATTTATGTTGTTCAGTCACCCAGTCATGTCTGACTCTTCGCAACTCCATGGACTACAGCTCACCGGGCCTCCCTGTCCCTCACCATCTCCTGGAGTGGCCCAAGTTCATCTTCATTGTGTGTGATGCCATCTAGCCATCTCATTCTCTGATGCCCTCTTCTCCTTCTGCCCTCAGTCTTTATCAGCATAGGGACTTTTGCAATGAGTCTTCTGTTTGCATCATATGACCAAAATACTGGAACTTCAGCTTCCACATCAGTCCTCCCAGTGAATATTCAGGGTTGATCTCCCTTAAGATTGACGGGTTTGATCACCTTGCTGTCCAAGGGACTTTCAGGAGTCAAAGGCATCAGTTCTTTGACGTCCTGCCTCCTTTATAGTCCAGCTCTCACAACCGTACGTGACCACTGGGAAGACCATAGCCTTGACTATACAGACCTTTGTCAGCAGAGTAATGTCTCTGCTTTTCAACAACACACTGTCTAGATTTTCATTGTTTTTCTACCAAAAAGCAATAGTCTTCTGATTTCATGGCTGCAGGCACTGTCTGCAGTGATTTTGGAGCCCAAGAAGAGAAAATCTGTCACTACTTCCACATTTTTCCTTTCTATTTGCTATGCGGTAATGGGCCGGATGGAGAAGGCAATGGCATCCCACTCCAGTACTCTTGCCTGGAAACTCCCATGGACGGAGGAGCCTGGTAGGCTGCAGTCCATGGGGTCGCTGAGTTAGACACGACTGAGCGACTTCACTTTCACTTTTGACTTTCATGCGTTGGAGAAGGAGATGGCAACCCACTCCAGTGTTCTTGCCTGGAGAATCCCAGGGATGGCGGAGCCCAATGGGCTGCCATCTGTGGGGTCGCACAGAGTCGGACACGACTGAAGCGACTTAGCAGCAGCAGCAGCAGCAACCCACTCCAGTACTCTTGCCTGGAAACTCCCATGGACGGAGGAGCCTGGTAGGCTGCAGTCCATGGGGTCGCTGAGTTAGACACGACTGAGCGACTTCACTTTCACTTTTGACTTTCATGCGTTGGAGAAGGAGATGGCAACCCACTCCAGTGTTCTTGCCTGGAGAATCCCAGGGATGGCGGAGCCCAATGGGCTGCCATCTGTGGGGTCGCACAGAGTCGGACACGACTGAAGCGACTTAGCAGCAGCAGCAGCAGCAGCAATGGGCCGGATGCCATGATCTTAGTTATTTTAATATTTAGTTTTAAGCCGTCTCTTTCACTTTCCTCCTTCACCTTTATCAAGAGGCTCTTTAGTTCCTCTTCACTTTCTGCCATTAGAGTGATATCATCTGCATATCTGAGGTTGTTGATGTTTCTCCTGCCTATCTTGACTCCAGCTTATAACTCATCCAGCCCAGCATTTCTCATGATGTGCTCAGGGTATAGGTTAAACAAACAGGGTGACAGCAGACAGCCCTGTCATACTCCTTTCTCGATCTTAAACCAATCAGTTGTTCCGTACAGAGTTCTAACTGTTGTTTCTTGACCTGCATACAGGTTTCTCAGGAGACAGGTAAGATGGTCTGGTATTCCCATCTGTCTAAGAGCTACCCACCCACTTCCTTTTCATCAGCAAGTCATGTTGAATCAGCCTTCAAAATACACACCAAACCAGACCTTTCTTGCCAGTCCTCACTCTAAATCCTGGTCCAAATCATCCTCATGGTTTTCTCAAATGTAACTGATCTTCATTTACCCACTCTTGTTTCTTGAAATCTATTCTCTACACAGTAGCCAAGGTAATTTTTTAAGATTAAAACTCCATTTGAATTAGGTCTCCTTTAAAAACTCTCTGAAGATTTCTCTTGTCATACTTTGAACAAAATCTAATATCCTAATCATGCCTTAAAATCTGATTTCTGGCTCTCTCTCTAATTTCGTCTTCAAGTAGTCTCCCTCTTATGAATTTCATTCTGACCACGCTGCTCTTCCTGCTATTTTCTTGGGAAGTCCAATTTTGTTTCTGCCTCAGAGACTGCACTCTTTGCTGCCTACGATGTTTTTCCTCCATAAAATTATATTGCTACTATCGTCATTTTAATCTGATTTCTACTTTGAAAGACCTTCATGAGAGTAGTTGTTCCTGGCTACCCTGTCTGTATTAGCACTACAACAGAGACACCGGTCCCCCTACTCTTTCCTTTTTTAATTTTTTCTTCATATACCTAACCAATTTTGTATTATGCATTTGTTTAATGTCCTTTCCTTCCATTAGAATGGAAGTCCTTTGAGAAGAGGAATTTTGATTCTCATTTGCAGTTTAATCCTCACAGTCTAGAATAGTGCCTGATAACTGTCAGACTCTAAAATATTTGCTGGTGTTGTTATTAGCCTTTCAAGGCTCAAACCTTCACAGAGATTCATTCAGTGCTCCATCCTTGGGAACAATAACCTGGTTTGCTGCAGGGCTATTCTGTTCTCTAAACCCCTTGTTTCTTTTGAACTGTTATGTAGGTGCTTGTGTGTGGATGAACGTGTCTCTGTGTGTTAAGTTTAAAGCTGTTATTCCTCAGTTTAGAAATACATATCCTTCCTGAATATTTTCTAAAGAATGCAAATAACTTCCAATCCCCCAGCCCTTGAATAATGCAAACTGTGCATTTTAATACAGAGTAGCTGTGTCAACTGCTGCATTGCAGTCAGCTGAAAGACAAACTAAAAGAAGCTAAGTTACACGTTTCAAAGAGAGAATTTACTGAAGGTAACCACCGTAAGTGCTCTCAGTTGCAAAAATCGCCACGGCTAGGTTTCTCAACACTGTGTCATTCACTTACAGTTATTGAAGGTGGACAGGAATTGGGATAGACTGGAATGGGATAATGACAGCATATATTGGTTCCAAATGACTTGAGTGTCTCAAACAGAATTTTATATAATGTCTATCTCTTTATTATATCCAGAGGCATTTGGTGTTCTTTTCAGTACAGAGTCTGCTGCTGCTGCTGCAAAGTCGCTCCAGTTGTGTCCGACTCTGTGCGACCCCATAGACTGCAGCCTACCAGGCTCCTCCGTCCATGGATTTTCCAGGCAAGAGTACTGGAGTGGGGTGCCATTGCCTTCTCCGAGTACAGAGTCTAGAGAGGCAAATACAATGGTTATATCAGAATTCACAGAAATATACAACAGCAAACATTTTCTTTTCATATTTTTAATTGATAGAGGGACACTATGATTAATAATATATTTGCAATATTTCTTGGGACCAGTTTATGTTTAGGAGTTATTTATGTTAATATGCTCTTTGAGATTTGTGGATTTCTTCCTTTTCAACCAACTTAAAGAGGTTAAGGACTTATTTTTAAAAATACCACTAACTGTACAAAAGTGTCAGAAATATTTCACAACTGAGAATAATTATAACTCACTTGAACAGAAGTATAAAATTATGAAAAATGGCACTCTGCTTTTTGGAGACTACATTAGGTAAAGAACAAAGAAATCTTAATTGAGACCTCTTTTGTTGTTTTCATGGAATCTTTATTTTGTAACAGCTTTATTGAGATATAGCTCATATAGCATACAATGTACCCATTTAAAGTGTATAATTATATTTTTAATATATTCAGAGTTGTGAAACTATAAATAGTTCTAAGACATGTTAATCCCTCTCCATAGAAACCTTTTATTACAAACATTTTAGCAGTCACCTTCCATGTCCCCAATCACCCCCATCCTTTATTTGCGATCACTGATCTAGTTCTGTTTCTATAGCTTTGCCTTTTCTGGATACTTCAACTAAATGGACTCTTTTTTTCTAAACATGTGCCCTCAACAGTGAAAGTATGAAGTTCTAAACACTGGACTGCCAAGGAATTCCATGTAGGGGGAATCTTACAATATGGTATTTCTTTCACTTAATATATTGTTCTCATGGTTCATCCATGTGGTAACATGAATCAATACTTTGTTCCCTTTCACTGACAAAGGTACAATTCCATTGTATGGATGTACATTTTATTTATCTGTTCAACAGCTGATGGGCATTTGAATTGTTTCCACATTTTAGCTATCTATACTCATGTATAAATTTTACATGGACGTGTTTTCTTTCTTACTTTTAAATTTAATTATATACCAAGGAGTACAATTGTCAGATCATGTGGTAAATGTATCTGGTGCTAATGATGTTGAACATCTTTTCATGTGCATATTGACCTATTTTTATTTCAGTGCTAATTCTTCTGTAATGCAATGTGCTTTGCCCTCTTACTGTTTTGATATTTCTGTTCTTTGTAATCCTGGAAATCACATGTTTAAACTTGTTCAGTTCAATTCAGTCACTCAGTTATGTCCGACTCTTTGTGACCCCATGAACCGCAGCACACTAGGCCTCGCTGTCTATCACCAACTGCTAGAGTCTATCCAAACCCATGTCCATTGAGTCGGTGATGCCATCCAGCCATCTCATCCTCTGTCGTCCCCTTCTCCTCCTGCCCCCAATCCCTCCCAGCATCAGGGTCTTTTCCAATGAGTCAGCTCTTCACATCAGGTGGCCATAGTATTGGAGTTTCAGCTTCAACATCAGTCCTTCCAATGAACACCCAGGACTGATCTCCTTTAGGATGGACTGGTTGGATCTCCTTGCAGTCCAAGGGACTCTCAAGAGTCTTCTCCAACACCACAGTTCAAAAGCATCAATTCTTCAGCGCTCAGCTTTCTTTCTGGTCCAACTCTCACATCCATACATGACTACTGGAAAAACCATAGCCCAGATGAGATGGACCTTTTTTGGCAAAGTAATGTCTCTGCTTTTTAATATGCTGTCTAGATTGGTTGTAACTTTCCTTCCAAGGAGTAAGTGTCTTTTAATTTCATGGCTGCAAAAACCATCTGCAGTGATTTTGGAGCCCTCAAAAATAAAGTCAGCCACTTAAACTTGTTAGATGTATGTGTAAACCAAAATGAGTGTGTGCTTATGTATATGTTTGTATGGATTTATTGATAGATTTTGTCCAGTATATATAACTTGCCCAGATACCATTTTTTGCTTAATTTCCAGTTCTTGTTTCCAGACAAATTGATGGATATTGAGATGTCATGCTATCATTTGAATAGTATGGTCTATAGAGTTGATGAATTTATTGGCAGTCTGTTTATATAAACATAAAACAGCTTATTTTTGGATTAAAACAACAGCTTGTCTCTACTTAATATGCAGTTTTCTAATTAAAAATATAATGTATATATAAGATGGAAGTTATTTCATATTTCATAAAGATGACTCTAAACATTAGAGGAATAGAATTACTTCTTTTAAAAGGTTGGCTAAATCAGCTTAATTCTACCTTTTGATTATTTGAACTTGATTTTGACAGTAATATTACAAATGGAATGAAAAAAAATTCTAACTAGTGGGTTCATGAGAGCAGGAGTTGCTGCTTTTCTTATGATATTTCATTATAGCCAATATCTGGTGCTTGGAGGAGGTGCATTTATTTTTAACTAGCAATGTTTCTGATGACTCTGCATTGTCATTTTCTAAAGAGAATATGTTAAGACAGTTCAGGCTATTAGCAACCATTATATTTTTCTAATCTGTATATATGTGAGATTTGACTTTTGTTGTTTTATTTAAATATATTTGATGTTTTAACATAATTATATTCATATAATTAATGTTCTTATTTTGATGTAATTTTGGACTTTAAAATTTTTTTCTCACGTGTACAATACATGGACTATGTTCCCATATTAGTTTTTTGCTAATTTACATTTTTATTCTTTCCTTCAAAGAGGGTCAATTCCTATGTCTCTCATTGGACAATGGAACATGTGACTCAGGTTTCAGAACTCCAACACCCTTTAAAATCATCAGATTTCCTTTTGGAAAGAGATACAAAGATAATTTTACTACAGAGACTGAAATTATAATATTTCCCCCCAGAATAATTGGCAAATTTTGTGCCAAGAATCTTTTAAGAATTAGAAAATTTCACTTGATTTCTCTCACTGCTGATCTAAGAGGCTACCACTGCCTTGGACAATCCTCAAAAACACAACTGATTGGCTCAGCTGCAATTCTGTGTGACGACTTCCCAAACCAAGAAGCTAAGTTCAGTGGCCTTGTAATATAAGTTATTTTAATGTCTTTCTCTGGGGAAAAGATTTGGGAGATTTGCTAGGCATCTCTTTCAAAGCTTAGAGTGTCTGAAACTCGGGAGTTCCTTACCTGTTACACAAGTCTGGTGTGTATGTAGCATCTTCCTGGACTGCTTCTCATCATCCGCATAGGATCTGGGGGCAAAGGAACACGATACAAACAGGACACTAACATGGCCGCTTTGCTGTGAGTAATGAAGTTCTGTGCTTCTAATCTGAAGTCTTATGTTTTCTCTTGCTTCTTTGTAAGCACAACAGGCTAATTTGTTAATGTGCAATAGGTTAAAGTCTTGAAAACCATGTGAGTTTTGACACTGTGTGCAGTCCTTCAAGAAAGGTGTTCTGTGGGAGAATTAAACCTTAATGCCTCAATCTATCCATTATATGTTCCTATACATGTGGAATGGTGGTATGTAAAATTAGAAAATTAAGATAACAGCCATATCTGAAGATAGGGCTTAATTTTCTCATGGAATCCAGTTGAGGACAAATGTTTGGCTTCACATATTCCCTGACTAGCTGGCACTGTGAACATCTACTGCAAGCACAAGATTAGGGATAGTTCTTCAGATAGTAGTAGATATAAAACATTTCTCTCTTCTCAAAAGATTGAATATGTTATTTATGTCAATATTAGTAGTTTGAGGAAGCAGTTCTCATGAAATCATGATGTTCTAACTCCATGTCTTTGATGAGTATGATATCGAGAGAAAAATCCTGCTGCTGCTACTAAGTCACTTCAGTCGTGTCCGACCCCATAGGAGTTAGTTAAAACTGACCTAATAGAAGTGAACCTGAGGAAGGCAACTGAGCAAACTTGCTTTTTGTTTGCATACACAACACTGAAGACTCTCAGGGGCTATCTTGTATCCTTGCCCTTTCCCTTGCTTGTTAAAGAAGAATAAACAGCACCATTATCCCTGCAGAAGCCAAGGGTATTTAAAGCAGCTTCAGAAAGTTGACATAATGACATTTCTACAGAAGAAATTCTATCCTATTTAGTGTAGCTAGAAAGTAATATTTATAAATTTATCTTTTCTACTGTATCATAAACCAAATATTAGCTGCTGACACACAGCCAGTTGTGGATTTGAGAAAAGTTTCTTCACGCAAGTGTAGGGGACAGAAAGGAGAGGAACTAGGTATATAGTTTTCCCACTTGTCTTCACATTATTTTCACAGTCCATAATGAAGTTCTCCTGACATGAAATAATTTCATCCTTAATAAGCTTATTGTTTGAACATCCTTGTGTAGTTCATAATTTGAGTCTTTAGATTACAAAGATGCTAGACCTTGGAAGGAAAGAGTGAGCAGTCCATGGGGCCGCAAAGAGCTGGACATGACTGAGCGACTGAACTGAACTGAATATCTTCTGACTTCTTTTTCTTTACCTAAAAGCCTTGGGCTCTTCTGAAGATTTCGATGAGTAACCAAAGAGCTGCTTCATATCTAAACCCTTTCTTTTTGTTGTAGCCTTTCATTCTTCTGGCTCTTGTGTTTTGTTTCATTTTCTTCCTTTGTTGGAACATTTTCTGGTGCTCATGACTTCTCTGCAGGCTGACCTGCTGTTTTTCCTAAGCTTCCACATTTATAGGAAATCGTCTGTATTGTTTTACCTATATTACTTCATTAGGGCACACTATAGATATTGGTTCCTAAAATGTTTTTATCTTAACTGTTTGCCTTACTAATTTCTTGGCATATGTCTTTCTAAGCCTTTAGTTATAGCCCATGGCTTGATATTATTCTGTCATTTGAAGGATGCTCTGACTTTTTAAAATTTGTAGATTTTTAAAAATAGAAGTGTAATGGATATATAACATAGTTTTAGGTGTATAAAATAATGATTCAATATTTGTAAATATTGTGAAATGATCACCACAGTAAGTCTAGTTAACATCTATCACCATATAGTTACACATATTTTTTTCTTGCAATGAGAACTTTTAAGATCTATTCTCTTAGCAACTTTTAAGCATACAGTACAGTATTATTTACTATAGTCACTCTGCTATGGGCTTCCCTCATAGCCTAGTTGGTAAAGACTCTACTTGCAATGCAAGAGACCCTGGTTCGATTCCTATGTTGGGAAGATCCACCGGAGAAGGGATGGGCTACCCATTTGAGCTTCCCTTGTGGCTCAGCTTGTAAAGAATCCATCAGCAATGCAGGAGACCTAGGTTCGATCCCTGGGTTGGGAAGATACCATGGAGAAGGGAATGGCTACCCACTCCAGTATTCTGACCTGGAGAATTCCGTGGACCCTGGAGAAGTCGATGAGGTCGCAAAGAGTCGGACATGACAGAGATTTTCTCTTTTCACTTTCACTATGCTATACGTAACATCCCAATGACTTATGATTTATTTATTTTATAGTTGAAATTTTGTACTTTTGACCCTTTTATCTATCCCCTACTCAGAAGCTCTGGTAACCACTGACCTATTCTCTAAGGTCCATCTAGTCAAGGCTATGGTTTTTCCTGTGGTCATGTATGGATGTGAGAGTTGGACTGTGAAGAAGGCTGAACACCGAAGAATTGATGCTTTTGAACTGTGGTGTTGGAGAAGACTCTTGAGAGTCCCTTGGACTACAAGGAGATCCAACCAGTCCATTCTGAAGGAGATCAACCCTGAGATTTCTTTGGAAGGAATGATGCTAAAGCTGAAACTCCAGTACCTTGGCCACCTCATGCTAAGAGTTGACTCATTGGAAAAGACTCTGATGCTGGGAGGGATTGGGGGCAGGAGGAGAAAGGGACGACCGAGGATGAGATGGCTGGATGGCATCACTGACTCGATGGACGTGAGTCTGAGTGAACTTTGAGAGATGGTAATGAACAGGGAGGCCTAGCGTGCTACAATTCATGGGGTCACAAAGAGTCGGACACGACTGAGTGACTGAACTGAACTAATTCTCTATATCCATGAGCTTGCTTAATACACACACACACATTCGACATGTAAGTGAGATCATATGGTACTTGCCTTTCTGTGTCTGATTTATTTCATTTAGCCCAATGCTCTCATTGATCATGTTGTCTCAAATGGCAATATTTTTATTCTTTTTTTATGGCTGAATAATATTCCATTGTGTATATAGTCCAGATTTTCTTTATCTGTTCATCCATACTTTATATATTTTCTTCTTAATTTCAGTTTTCAAAATTATTTAAAATTTAAAATGTTGCAAAGTTGAAAATGAATGCTAGACTCTGGCAACTCTTCTACATAAATTCTGGATACCTCCTTGTTAGGTATAATATTATTGATAGTAATTCTACACAAAGTAATAAATCCTAAGCTTTTTGCAATATATACATGCTTTTTAAATGAAAATTTGTATATATGTATATAATTACATATTCTGTACCA
This sequence comes from Cephalophus harveyi, assembly GCA_006410635.1. Lineage (NCBI taxonomy): Eukaryota > Metazoa > Chordata > Mammalia > Artiodactyla > Bovidae > Cephalophus > Cephalophus harveyi. The sequence goes on from SJYT01054406.1 coordinate 492,682, forward strand.
TAATTCACTTTGATATTTAGCTATAGAGAAAACAAAATACCTCAAGGACTTCTCAGGAATGTTTTAGGGCTCTAAACATTTTTGGAAATGTTGAGAAGTTAAAATGGGCTTCCCTGTAGTTTAGCTAGTAAAGAATTCCACCTGCAACATGGGAGACGTGGGTTCAATCCCTGGATTAGGAAGATGCCCTGGAGAAGGGAATGGCTACCCACTCCAGTATTCTGGCCTGTAGAATTCCATGAACTGTATAGTTCATGTGGTTGCAAAGAATCAGACACGATGAAGCGACTTTCACTGAAGTTAAAATGTTTTCTGACAGTTCTTGAAAGGGTTGAAAATGGACTATAGAACAAAAGTGCAAAGGTAGTACAGAATTAATGAAATAGAAGGACAAGAATATAAGGAGCTAATGGTAATTTTAAAAAGGTTCATGAAAAATGAAAAAAATATGAAGATTTGCAGAGGTTATTTACTTATACAGTCAACAATAACACATATTTGGTTATAGTGGGATTATATTGACAGTTTTAAGCTCTGTAGAATTAAACCTAGTCTCTTAAAGCAGTTAAGTCTTTGAAGATGTCAATGATAACACAAGGAATATCCAACAAAGGTAATTCTTTTTTTTTTTTTTTTTTGTGAGTATATGTTTGTGACTATCCCTACCACTCGCTAATCCCCAAAATGGTGTCCAAGGGCAACAGAGAGTGCATAGTATCACCACAGAGACAGAAGATAATTGAGAACATTTGTCCTCAGATTCTTAGGCAGTGGGAATTCATGATGTATCAATTTGTGTAACTATCCAGTGAGTTTGAAAGTATTTTGGGGACATATGTGCTTTAGGGTCAGGCAGTAGTAGTAGAGAGAGAAAGTGAGAATAAAGATTAGGTTCTCAAAGGTACACTTATAATCTGATTTGTCAGCATTTCTTATTTAGTTAAATTTACCATCACATGCTTGTTAAAGAATGCACATAAAAAATGTTGCTAATGAGAAGAATAGCAATAAAGAGATATTTGCTCTTGATTGATTGCCAAGTGACAGATTATAAGCTAGATGCTTGACAATTACAAGGAAACAGGATTTTTTTTGGGGGGAAATGGATCCATTAGAAGAAATAGTTATGAGAATTTTTATGGATGAAATTAGTCATCAGAATAGTGATAACTCTCATATATTGAACTGCTGAGGGGTTGCTACAGAAATGCCTGTGTAGACAAGTCTCCGTAGTTACTAATTTTGCACACTAAACCACATTAAATGCCAGTTGTAATTTTCCTTATTGAATTTTTTCTCATCATTTTTGTTTAATTGGTTACTTGGACAATGTTTTACTACTGAAAACAGGTGTCACTTTATGTTTTAAATAAATTGCTCCATAAAAATTAATCTCCACCTTCAAGAGAAGTATTTTGACCCTACATTATTTCTGGAAAATTCATACTTTGGCAGACTACACCTTGGAATTCAAGCCAGAGCACAGTGCAATTTTCTTTTTTCATAAAATTTTCTGGAGTCTAGATATATTTAAAAAAGAGTTTTGTTTGAAACTATAATAGGCTGTTTAATTTCTTTTATTGGCAAGCCCAAATACTTTAGGATTCTGACACCAAAGATAAAACTAAGCTTTTATTGTTTTAATTGAGTTTATAGCAAATATCAAGTAAGTCAGAGAAAATACTCTGAACCATCGATCTTATCCCAAAGAACCAGGAAAAGATATGATAATGCTATTCTAAAAGTATGGTTCAAATACAGGGAATTAAATTTGTTTCCTTTTCTGTTCAGTCTGAATGTTCAGAAAGTACTGAATATAACTTCATTTTTTCCATGTAGTAGTTATTAAGATAACTTTACTATTTATCCCTCTCTAAAAGATTTTTTTGCACTTTACTTTTTGATTAATTTATAATAAACTTGTTTGTAACAAGTTCAGTTCAGTTCAGTTGCTCAGTCATGTCCAACTCTTTGCGATCCCATGAATCGCAGCACGCCAGGCCTCCCTGTCCATTGCCATCTCCCGGAGGTCACTCAGACTCACGTAAATGTTTCAAAAACTTTCAAGTAAATATTGATTCAATAATTAGTGCACAGTGTGTGGATATCAGATCAGATCATAAACTTGAAAACCGACTTGGATATATATTTGCAGTTTTAATATCTTCTTTTAATTGCCCCCTTTGGGAGACTATGATTCTTAAAAGTAAGGAGCGGGAAGATTTTATAGGTGAAACCGCTTACAATTTCTGCTTAAACTGATTATTAGACTGTTCATATAAATTAAAACAACTTCACTTGGATATAGAAGACATAGATACTAAATTTATGAGTGCAAAGCCATATGAACCTAAGCATCACACTTAATCATACTAGGTTCCAAAGTCTTTATCTGTGAAATAATTTACTCTTTGGATTATTTTTAGAATTTAGTAAGAGGATTCTTGTAACTAAATACCCTGAGGAAAGTATAACTTTCAAAGTAAAATGGACATTATTTTGGATTAATGAAATTTTGTCATTTTCTTGTCTTCTTGATGAAAAAAAACTCATAAATAAGTGACTGAACTGAACTGCTGTCTCTTATACACATCTAGATGTGTATAAGAGACAGGGAACTAAGGACAATAGTAATGCTGATTTGTAAAGAGAAATATCCTTAAAATATTTCATTTTCCTGCATAAATATATTTTCTTAATCCCTTATTATACTATAATTTCCTTGAGAATAGACATATGTAAGTGATTTGTCTTTGTATAGCATTTTGGGAAATTTGTAGAGCATTGAATAGAACTATGTTACAAACACAAGGCATGGTAGAACCATTACAAAATCACTAATATGAACAAATTTTGTTATGAAAAATTGTGTTTTTAAGAATATTTTATCAGAGCCTAGTTGGTTTACAATGTTTGTTAATTTCTGAGGTATAGAAAAATGTTTTAGTTATACATATATATATATATACACATTCTTTTCCACATTCTTTTCTATTATGGCTTATCGCAGGGTATTAAATATAGTTCTGTGTGCTATATATTAATAGTAGGATCTTGCTGCTTATCCATTCTGAATATAATAGTTTGCATCTGCTAATTCCTAACTCCCAGGCCATCCCTGCTCCAATCCACCCTCCCTCTTAGTGACCACAAGTCTGCTCTCTATATCTGTGTTTATAAGAGGAAGGTGGGAGAGTAGGGGAAGCAAGTAGGTGGAAGGATTGATGGGAGGGGTTATAAACCAAGGAATGTAGGCAGACATTAGAAGCTGAAAAAGGGAAGAAGACAAATTCCCCCTTGAAGTTTCCAGAAGGAATGCAGCCCTGCCAGTTCATTAGATTTCTGATCTCTAGAAGTTGGAGAGAGTAAATTTGTGTTGTTTCAAAACACTAAGTGTGTGGTGATTTGGTACAGTGGCAATGGGAGATGAATATAGTACTTCCTCTCGTATTCAAGAAAGTTCAAATTAAAAAATAACAAAATGTTGTTTTACACTTTGACAAATAGTTACAAAATTGACAATATAATGTTTGAGCATAAAGAGAAATAAGAGTTCTTGTATGTTTTGCTGAGCATATGTAATAGAGTCTAAAATGGTATGGCCATTTTGGAGAGAAGATACCAATGACCTAGGTATTTTTCTGCTAAGAATATACCACAGAGAAACTGACACGTGATGCAGAAAGAAGTATGATAAGAATGTCCATTACAGAGTTAGTTGTAAGAAAATTTGGAAACAACTGGAATGTTCATCAGTAGTAGAAAAAATACACATCAATTTCTTTCTGAAATGGAAAACTCTGCAGCCATGAGAACAAGTGACCTAGAGGAACATTTTTCCACAGAGTGAAAAGAAGCTGCAAAAAGGCTCAAAATACTGTTATTTATATTACTATATTTATTTTCATAAAATCCATATATTACCTTTGAATATCTGAATATTGAGTAAAGGAAATACTTGTGTGAATAACAAATGCCAGCAATATGATAGTGGCTATTTCTGGGGAAAGAAGTTATCAGAAAATAATACACAGGCTCTTCACCTTTATTTATGCTTTATATCTTAAAAATAAGCTGAAGTGCACATGGTGAAATTTAAAAATTTTACAAAAACTGGTCTTTAGTAAATATACTTATTCTCTGCATTTGTGTGCATATATGAGCTGTTTCATGATTTAAAACCAGAAATCATCCTCTCTTGAAAACCCAACTTCAAAAGTTTTCTTTAAAAAATAATGTTCTTAATTTATTGTCCTAGAACATTAAACTTAAAAATGATAAATATTTTTCAGTCCCTTAAAAATAGTGTAATATATGTGCCAAAATCATAATTAAACTTCTGTATACTTAGAACTTCAGCACAAAACTTTATGAGGGGTATAAAATATTGGAAGTGATTTTCAAAGAATATGTAATATGGTTGGAAAATGTCCTGGATCAGCTACTATAGGCCAGAATTGTGGCTCTGGCCACAATTTACCAGACCAAGATGAATTTACCAGACCAGACACTAGATAAATCTCCAAATAATTCTCTCTAGTGCTTAGATCCAGTGACCTGAAGCTCCTTTCTAAGATGTAAGGGAGATCAGAGGAAGGATGTGATGTATCTGTCAAAAGAAATAAAAACAACTATTTTTGGAAAAACCTAGTTTGTAGCTATTTCACTAGATTCATCCAGAAATTTATCCCTACTTACCTCTAGTCATGTAACACTTGGGGTTTGCTTTTTGAGATATCTGGAAATAATCTTGGAGCCTTTTTAGGTTTCAGGCGAAAATGGGAAAAATCCTTTTCTTTGGTAGTGAATATTTTGTTCACAGATTAAATGTTTAAACTGAAATGACCTATTACTGAAAGAGAAACTGTTCAACTTTAGATTCAATTTAAGTATTTTTCCTTATAATGGAGCTATGTCAATTTAGAAAATGATTGCTATTTAAAATGCCATTCCATAACCTTCTTTAATTAAAGTAGCAGTATACCATCAATCTGTTCTCATTAATGAATTTTTAACCATTACAATCTAGGCTGTATGGTATACAGTTTAATTTTTTTTTTTTGCAGAAAGTATGGACAGATTCCTCAGAGATTTGAAGAGGGAGATTAAAATTCAGCATTTTAGAAGTGATAGCTCAGATACAAGCTGATACAAGGGAAAAGAGGAAAAGAGAAAATAAGATAGAGACAATAGAAAGGAATCAACTGAGAGAGAGACAGAGGATCAGAAAGGTGAGGGTGGGATGGTGGATGGAATGTCAGGAATTTTTGGTAGTGAAATGATGACCTCAAGTAAATGAATATCCCATTTAAGATCCTAGTAGAGTATGTGTATGTGGATTGGTGGGACGTATATCTTTCCTAGCACAGAGTTAATAAAAATCTATTCTCTGGGAGGTGAATATATTTCTTGTATTCACTTCAATCTAATTTTCTGTGATTTCAGTTAATTTATTTTCAATTGTGATGATCTTTACCCTACTTCTCTCCACCCAGGTACCCTTGCCCAATAACATCTCTTGCTTTGTCAGCACATGTGTCTCCCTGGACAATTCATTTCCGAGTGTTAGACAAGAGCCCAGTTTTGGACCCTGGAAGGGGTCCCTCTTCCTGCAACAAATGGTGACTCTGGTGGGGACTCTTCTTCGCTGAGACAGACATCCTGACCACTCGGGGTACTCAGGGGCCAGCTTGCCTGCCAATGGACCAGACCCAGCGGCCGCCACTGGGACCCTTTTGTCCCTGGTCTCCTCCTGAAGTGGACAACTGGCCAGAGTGCCTCCACCGGTAAGGAACAAGAGACTTTATTGACCTCTCTCCCCTTCCCTCTCTCTTTCCTCTCCTTAACCCTTCCTATCCCCTGGTCCTGGATGCAGGAATCTGGTCGAAGTCCCCTCAGCCTGAGCTGAGGATTGGAGACTGATCACCTCCCCTTGGCAGAGAACTCGAATTCTGGTTCTGGTCTGGTCTGATTTCTGGTAGGGCCGAGTTCCAGTCCTCCCTTCTCTGGAGGCCCAGGGAAAAGTCCCATAATGCCTGGGTCTCTGCAGGTGGCAGGAGACGTCTGTAAGGCCACCCCTTTCACCACCCCTTCTCCTGCCTCCTCCCCCTTCTTCTTTCAACTTGGCTTCCTTCCCTCCCTTGAAATCTTTGATGTTAGTACTTGGATTCTTATATTTAAGGGGTTCCCTGGTGGTGCAGAGGTTAAAGCATCTGCCTGCAATGTGGGAGACCTGGGTTCGATCCCTGGATTGGCAAGATCCCCTGGAGAAGGAAATGGCAACCCACTCCAGTATTCTTGCCTGGAGAATCCCATGGATGGGGGAGCTTGGTGGGCTACAGTCCACGGGTCACAAAGAGTCAGATATGACTGAGTGACTTCACTTTCACTTTCACATTATTGATATGGCAAATTCAAATAATGAGTGACAAGAGGCAGAACAAGGTAGAAAAGACTAGAATAGTTCAAAAGAATAAAGCTAGGCAAATTTTGAATGAAAGGTACAGTTTTATAGGTGCAAAAATCAGAAAGCCAATTAAGTGGCTTATGGATGGGGGGGGGGGGGGAGAAAGGGCATTGTGTATTGTCATGGTACAACTGACCATTGCATACTTATCCAGTATCAAGAAACAAAATAAGTCTTGCCTCCCGAGAATTAGAACCAACCAGAAAACTAAAAAATCTGGAACACAGGGTACTTTCTCCACAGCTCAGGAGTTTCATGGCATCTCTCATCTTTGCCTATCTCTATCTGCATGTTTTCTTTTACTCTTATTCTTGACTAAATTTTTTTCCCTGCTCGTTTGTTCTCCTTGTGAACCTGTATGCTTGCTATGACCTAGTTCACACCAAAGTTGATGAATCTCCTTTCTTTTTTGTAAGTCATGTAAGAGCTATTCTGAACAGCTGAATTCCTCTTTTTTTGAACCAGATACACTCATTCTTATCTATTATCATCTTCTCCATAATCACTCTTAACATTTATTGAGTATTTACTATATGCTGTATAATATTGCATGTATAATTTCATTTAATGTTTATACTTCTTTGAGGTAGGCATTATGCTATTATTTCTATTTTGTAGACATAAAAACTGAAGTATAGTTGAGTAACTTCATTAAGGTCACAACTACTCTGTGTAGTGCCCATATTTGAATCCCAGAGGCAGACTTCAGGGCCCATGGACTTGTCTTCTATACCAGGGGTCCCTAACCCTCAGGCCACAGACCAGTACTAGTCTGTAACCTGTCAGAAACTGGCCACACAGCAAGAAGTGAGCAGTTGTCATCTGTAAAACCCATCCTTGGTGTGCCAAAAAGGTTGGGGACTGCTGTTCTACACCAAACGTACTATTATGTATGTCAGTTGTATATTCCTATTTGATTCAGAAAAGATAGGGCTGGATTATGTAGTACTCTAATCACTCACTGTGAATAGTGGCCAAGGATTTCCTTAAGTGAGGGTGCAGTTTAGACAAATAATGACCAGACTAGCATCTCTTAATATATTAAAAGAAGAAATATTATTAAACAATACATGAACCCTGAACTTCCAGAGGTTCAAGAAGAGACAGAGGAACCAGAGATCAAATGGTCAACATCTGATGGGTCATCAAAAAAGCAAAAGAGTCCCAGAAAAGCATTTAGTTCTGCTTTATTGACTATGCCAAAGCCTTTGACTGTGTGGATCACAACAACCTGAAAGGTTCTGAAAGAAATAATAATACCAGACCACCTGACCCGCCTCTTGAGAAATCTGTATGCAGGTCAGGAAGCAACAGTTAGAACTGGACATGGAACAACAGACTGGTTCCAAATAGGAAAAGGAGTACATCAAGGCTGTATATTGTCACCCTGCTTATTTAACTTATATGCAGAGTACATCATGGGAAACGCTGGACTGGAAGAAACACAAGCTGGAATAAGGATTGCTGGGAGAAATATCAATAACCTCAGATATTAAGATGACACCACCCTTATGGCAGAACGTGAAGAAGAACTAAAGAGCCTCTTGATGAAAGAGAAAGAGGAGAATGAAAAAATTGGCTTAAAGCTCAACATTCAGAAAACAAAGATCATGGCATCCAGTGCCATCACTTCATGGCAAATAGATGGAGAAACAGTGGCAGACTTTATTTTTTTGGGCTCCAAAATTACTGCAGATGGTGATTGCAGCCATGAAATTAAAAGACGCATACTCCTTGAAAGAAAAGTTATGACCAACCTAGACAGCATATTAAAAAGTAGAGACATTACTTTGCCAACAAAGGTCTGTCTAGTCAAGGCAATGGTTTTTCCAATAGTCATGTATGGATGTGAGAGTTGGACTATAAAGAAAGCTGAAAGCTGAAGAATTAATGCTTTTGAACTGTGGTGTTGGAGAAGACTCTTGAGAGTCCCTTGGAAAGCAAGGAGATCCAACCAGTCCATTCTAAAGAAAATCAGTCCTGAATGTTCATTGGAAGGACTGATGTTGAAGCTGAAACTCCAATACCTTGGCCACCTGATCCAAAGAGCTTACTCATTGGAAAAGACCCTGATGCTAGGAAAGATTGAGGGCAGGAGGAAAAGGGGATTACAGAGGATGAGATGGTTGGATGGCATCACCGACTCAATGGACATGAGTTTGAGTAATCTCTGGGAATTGGTGATGGACAGGGAGGCTTGACGTTCTGCAGTCAATGGGATCACAGAGTCGGACACGACTGAGTGACTGAACTGAACTGAGTATTTCTATAGCAAGACTGGCTAATACCTAGAGACCTGGATGGAGTCAGCCAGGTTTTAGACCTTCTGAGTGACTCAGAGTTAACTGGACTGAAGTATAGAAACTGAAACACCAACTTATAGATTTGCAATGTATTATTTAGAGTCTAATTAGAATCAGAAGCATGTCTGAAGAATAAGGAGAATTAGCTGTGTAGATCAACTAAATATTGGACTCAGTCTGTTTAGCTTTATGAATCAATCTGTTCATGAATAATACCTACCACATTAATTGAACAAAGAGTTGTTTGGATGCCCTCTCCCGGTTAGTGTCAGTGTTAGTTGCTCAGTTGTGTCCAGTTCTTTGCAACCCCATTGACTATAGCCCACTAGGCTCCTCTGTCCATGGAATGCTCCAGGCAAGAATACTGGAGTGGGTAGGCATTCCCTTCTCCAGGGGATCTTCCCAACCCAGGGATTGAACCTGGGTCTCCCTCATTACAAGCAGTTTCTTCACCATCTGAACCACCAGGCCCTTCCCCAGAATAGTTTCCAAATCAACACTGCCACTATTTTCCTTTTATACTTTTTTTAAAAGTTGACAATTTAGCCTGTTTCTTTTTCAAATTCTTCACACTCTGTCCTTAGGTGTATTTAATGACATAAATTATCTCACAACTATAGTTTGCTCAAGCCTGAGATTTATTTCTTTACAGTGACTTTGCTTATATCTTATATGTTGTATGCTAATAGTAAAGTTTAACTCTCAGAGGACAACTTACTTTACTTATATGTCAATATATTATTGAGGTTCTTTCATTGGTTCTTCTTCAGATTCTGTAGGGGTGTTGTTGTTTAGTTGATAGGTCATGTCTGACTCTTTCATGACCCCATGGACTATAGGCCACCAGGCTCTTCTGCTCATGGGATTTTCCAGGGAAGAATACTGGAGTGGATTACCATTTCATTCTCCTAGGGATCTTCCAGACCCAGGAATCAACACTATATCTCCTGCATTAGTAGATTAATTCTTTACCACTGAGCCACCTGGGAAGCCTCTATCAGTTCAGTTCAGTCACTCAGTCGTGTCTGACTCTTTGCAACCCCATTAGTCACAGAACGCCAGGCCTCCCTGTCCATCACCAACTCCNCGATCCCTGGGTCGGGTAGATCCCATGGAGAAGGAAATGGTAACCCACTCCAGTATTCTTGCCTGGAGAATCCCATGGACAGAGGAGCCTGGCAGGCTACAGTCCACGGGGTCGCAGAGTCGGACATGACTGAGTGACTTCATTTCGCTTCACTTCACTTAGGGTGTCATAAAAGCAATTAAATTTTTGCAGTTCTTGGAATATAGTAGTAATAAGCATTCAATAAAGTGGGAGATATTGTCATTAGCTTTCTATTTAGCAGGAGCATTTCATTAAATGCTTTCACCAGGTCTTTTTAATAACATACTCCAAGGTGAGATGTCTAAGAAAGTCAGAAGATTTGAAAGTCTTCTTATATGATGTAATTTGGCATAAATGCCTTGGTGAAGCAAAGCTAATTTCATTGACTTAATATATATATACATACATATATATATTATAATTGCATGTAGATATCTGTCTTTCAATGTGAAAGGTTTGAAGTGTAATGTATCAGTTAGGGTAATGTATCAGTTATCTATGGTGGTATAAAGAACTTTTCCCAAATTTATTAGCATAAAATAATAAGTTATTTCTTATGATTCTGTGTTTTAATGGATCTCATCTGGACAGGTCTATGTGGTACAGCTCCAGGACAGCCTCTTATCGTTCAAAGTCTCTTGGTATGTAACCTGACATCATTCAGCTGTGAGTTCAACTTCTTCACACTCTATTAGTTTTTAAGAGAATAAGGCCCAGTGTGCCAAGATTTAACTAAGCCTTTGCTTACATCTCCCTTGCCAATAACCTTTTGGCCAAAGCATGTCACTTGACGAAGCCCAGATTTCATGTGGAAAGAATCTATACAAGAACATGAATACTGGAAAGCATGGTTCATTAGAAAGCATCACTATAACAGTCTACTATGGGTGATGCTTGCTTAAATCATTTTATTCTCAGTGACTGCATTGAGCTGAATACACAAAATGTCACTGAGTTTTTCTTCAGAGGCTTAGTTCTGGTTAGTTTTAATACATTTTTAGTGGTTAGAACAATGTCTACTGATAGGCTTTGTCCACCAACGTCTATTCAGAGAACCTTAAATAAATGAGATACTAACAATGAAGTTCTCCATGGTGATTGGATAGCCAGTTGTTGAAATGTTACATAGATAGCTTGTTTGGAATTGGTAATAAGGGCTTTCATCTTCAACTTTTAGAGTTCATAATTCTGTCTATTGAAAATGTCTAATGTTACAAACACTCTATTCTATAGATGATGTAAAGGTATATGTTTAAATTCAGACAAACTTGTATTAAAAGAAAAACTGTACCATTTGCTAGATATATTAGGAGGCCAACTCACTTCACCTATCTTTGCCTTAACTTTTTCATCTGGTAAGTGGAAATAACAACACATACCTTTTCAGTGTTGCCATGTCAAATAGCATAATGTATATACAAAGTAACTGGAAAGAAGTAGATGCTCAGTAATTGTGAGAAGACTCCTGGAGCATCTAGTCTAGTCAGGAAAATATAAAGAGCTTCAAAAATTTATTTAACACTTAGATTTTAAAATATTCTCTAAATTGATGTTGTGGGGTTAAGATGGAGAATAGACATTGATTGGGAAATACCTGAAATAATAATATTAAAATCATCTATCATATCAGTTTACTTGAATATAATGACTTTGAAGTTGGCTGTGTAGTCCAAATACCCCTGTAAGAATTTTCTCCCCTTTATTTTTTGACATTTAATGAAAATCCCTTCTATTTCAAAATATTAATAGAGAAGTCAAATCTTTGTTTCCTGTTACCTGTCTGATGCATTTATTGTCAGATAGATAAAAATCCATACATGTTTCTGACAAGGAAAGAATACAGATGGGTCAGCACAACCAAAAAACACTCACAGGCCTATGATAATGTCTTTCCTCAATAATATTTGCCTCCTTAATATTGGGTATGAAAGATAGACTTTAAAAAATCATTGTATATTATTTCTTTAGTATCCCAAGTACATTTTTAGAGATGTTGAAAAAGAAAGGACATTAGGTTGTCAACTGGGCTCATGTAATAGTCACCTGGGCAATGCATGGGAAAATTGATTAAGAGGCTATTGCTTCAGAAGATTGGTACTACAGAGGAAAATATTGCAGAATCACTAAGCACTGCTAAGTTCAAACAGCTTAAGGGCTTTTCATGTTTGATTCCTATTCCCCTCTCCAACGTGCCTAGGGATCAACACAAAGGTGGATTGAAATTTGTTTTGGAATAAAACTCTCTTTTGAATGATTTTTGTTTCATCAGAAAACTTTGATTTACTTAACCTTTGTTTTCAGAAAAGTGCATCGTGGTTTCACATTTCCTAGGTGATGGATTTTTCTCTTTCATGAATCTGTACCATTGGGTTGTATTAGTCACACTGCATTATGTTGCACTAAATCAAGTAACACGATGTGACTATTAATGTTGTGATGTGCAAGAACATGTCTCACTCGGGACTGGGGGAAATATGATTTTCTGAAAACAGCTGTCTCTGCATTTATTCAATAAAACTTTTCACCTTGGAAGCTGCATTGTTTGCCATCTAAGCATTTTCATTAGCAATTTTGAGGTTTATTTTAAAGCTTATTTTTTTCCCTCTAGTGTTATTAAATATTCATGATTCTTCTAACACTTTAAACAACGAAATAAGCTATAATGATGATTTTAGTGCATACCTATCACCTCAGTATTTAGATAAATCAGAGAGAGTACAATCAGAATGTTCAAGAACAGATCTTTCCAGTGGATTGATCACTGTCAATCAATAGATTTTAATATTGATCTGTCTGCTGCCCCTACATCACTCCCTTCTCTAAGATGATTTATAGGAATCAGAGAAGCAGGCATCACAGGTATATTATCTCTGTGTCTCTAAAGCCCCTCTTTAGCCAACTCCCTCTGTTTCTCTGCTCAGCAACTTCACAGCCATTGCTTTAAGTTCGTGAGACTTGAGAAAAATAAAGAACAGTTACCCCGTCAAGAAAATGTACACAAATATTGATCCTTGATTTTATTAGGAATGAATCTATTTATTCTAAGGCAAGAAATTGTTCCTTGGTTTCTGTTAAGGAGAAAAAAATCAATAATACTGTTTTGTTTCTGGCCTACTGAGGTATAAGATATAATGATGCTCTTAGGGCTTTATAAATGTTTAGTCATTCCCATTTCCAAGCATTTCCATTCTTTTTTATAAGAGCAAACGATACTTTTTTGATTGCTTGACTAATATGCAGTCTTCATCATAATTAAGCTAACCTTGCATATTACAAATTAAAAATTTCAAATTCTTAAATGAAATATGAAAAAAGGTCAAGACAGATGAACAACCAAAATGTTCCAAACTGTTTCTTTCTCTTTATTTTCCATTTCACTTTTTCTACTATTTAGTACTCTTCATCTTATTTGGCTTTCCTGGTGGCTCAGACAGTAAAGAATCTGCCTGTAATGTGGGAGACCTGGGTTCAATCCCTGGGTCAGGAAGATCCCCTGGAGAAGGGAATGGCTACCCACTCCAGTATTCTTGCCTGGAGAATTTCATGGACAGAAGAGACTGGTGGGCTACAGTCCATGGGGTCACAAAGAGTCATACATGTCCGAATGAGTAACATTTCAACTTTCACTTTTCATCTTGATTATATCTAACAGAATTGCTTTACTTTTTATCAAAATAAAATATGCACATAGTAAAGAATAAATCAAATATTTCAAAGGGCTTACATGTCAGATGGTGACAAGTGCTGGGAGTAGGGGGATAAAGAATAGTGAAGTTGATCGGGGTGCCAGGAGGTAAGATGAAATTCATAAATTAAAATGTTAAAAATCAATAAATAAGTTTCATTTGGTAAATAAAAACTTATTTTCCCTTTCTCTTTTATGAATGCACTGAAAGGTATATATATCTACACTCGTACATACATGTACTCAAAAACAAGAGAAACATCTCCATAGGACAGAAAAAGAGAGAAAATCCATAGTTTCAAATATATAGTGGTCACATGGTCCATAGGAAATTAATATTTAACTCAAGAATTGAAAGAACCACAAACCTTGGTCAGAAATAAGTTTAAAGCAGGTGGTTTGCATTATATTCTGAGATTTGGGATGAAATAAAGACAGTGATCAAGAACTGAGAGTTTGGCCTATGCTTGCACAGAATTACCACCTAATATATCATTGCCAGTTCCACCTGGAGAGATGGATCTAGTCATATGTGAATCACAAGGTGGGAAAAACTTGCATGGTCAAGTGCATATCTGATGAGGATTTTAACAACAAAATGAAAAGCATACCAGAAAACAAACCATTATATGAAGGCCTACAGAGAAACTAAAAAGAATAATTAAATCTTGCAGAAATCCAACAGTGACACTATATGAAAAAAGCCTTAGTGTTTAGAGATAAAATGTCCTGCAAAAATAATAAAAGTCAAAAAATAAGGACAGATAGAGGTGTGAAAGAGTGAAGTATATGTCTTGAAAAAAAAAAAAAAAAACTGTGAAGTGAGGTCAATAGGCAAGATGAATGGCAAATTCTCCTTAGTTGAAGTGGTATATTTAATAATACAATAAAGCAAACTACTAAAAAACAGCATAATGAAATACAAAACATGAAAGAGAATTTAAACAGAATACAGACTGATAAACTACAATATATGTTTAATAATTAACATCTATATTAGAGAAGGAAATGGCTCCCCACTCCAATATTCTTGCCTGGAAATCTCATGGACAGAGGAGGCTGCTGGGCTACAGTCCATGGGGTTGCAGAGTCAGAAACAATTTAGTAACTAAACAATAATATAATATATATAAAGCAATAAATTTTAGAAAAAAGAAATAATTTATTATTTCCAGAAACTAAGTAATATAGCTCTTCAAATTAAAAATGTTCAGTGAAATCAGGATAAATTAAAAAGATGCACATTGAGAAAAGAGTAATTACCTTTCTGCTGCTGCTGCTTATAAGTCGCTTCAGTTGTGTCCGACTCTGTGTGACCCCATAGACAACAGCCCACCAGGCTCCTCTGTCCCTGGGATTCTCCAGGCAAGAATCCTGGAGTGGGTTGCCATTTCCGTCTCCAATGCATGCACGCATGCCAAGTCGTTTCAGTCGTGTCCGACTCTGTGTGACGCTATGGACAGCAGCCCACCAGGCTCCTCTGTCCTCGGGTTTCTCTCAGCAAAAATACTGGACTGGGTTGCCATTTCCTTCTCCAATATAACATCACTGATAATGAGAAAATCTTAAAGAGAATACTAAGATTACTTATAAAGGAAGGAAGAATCCATCGACAGAAGTCTTCTCATCCACCAAAATGCATGCATGAAAACAAAGAGCTGAAGGAAGATGACTGTCAACCTAAAATTCAGTCCCCAATTAAACTCCATCCATTCAGGAGTGACAGTAAAATAAAAATATGCAAAAACTAAGAGTTTATTTCTCATAGACTATCTCTGAAAAACTATTATTAGAAGATTTACTGCAGTATAAAAAAATAAGCCAAGAAAAAAAAAAGCCAGGCGTGAAATGAATGGAGTAACAGTATACAAATGAAGTAATAAAATCAATCTCAAGCCTTCGCTATAGGAGTAAAGGCAGTAAAACATGAGCAAACTGAGATGAGGATAGAATTCTGGTTAACAGTAAAGTATAATAAGTGTGCAGGAGAAGTCAGGGAAAAGTTAAATTCTATAAACTTTTAGCGTCCTTGTCTTATTTGGGTAGGGAGCAGAGATAATTAATTTGAGATATAGTTTACACGGCATTTAAAGAGAAATATGTTATAAAGTAGGAGCTAATGGGAAAGAAGAGAAATTAGCTATGAATGTTATTTGAACTATTGGAGGATAAACAGAAAAACTTAAGAAAGGAGAAAAAGAATAAAAAGTATAATAGAAAGCACAAACTATCAGAAATGATTTGATATATGTTTAAATAATCAATATAAAGCTCAGTTCAGTTCAGTTCAGTTCAGTCNCATCTATTTCCCATGAAGTGATGGGATCAGATACCATGATCTTCGTTTTCTGAATGTTGAGCTTTAAGCCAACCTTTTCGCTCTCCTCTTTCATCAAGAGGCTTTTTAGCTCCTCTTCACTTTCTGCCATAAGAGTGGTGTCATCTGCCTATCTGAGGTTATTGATATTTCTCCCGGCAATCTTGATTCCAGCTTGTGTTTCTTCCAGTCCAGCCTTTCTCATGATGTACTCTGCATATAAGTTAAATAAGCAGGGTGACAATATACAGCCTTGACGTACTCCTTTTCCTATTTGGAACCAGTCTGTTGTTCCATGTCCAGTTCTAAATGTTGCTTCCTGACCTGCATACAGATTTCTCAAGAGGCAGGTTAGGTGGTCTGATATTCCCATCTCTTTCAGAATTTTCCACAGTTTATTGTGATCCACACAGTCAAAGGCTTTGGCATAGTCAATAAAGCAGAAATAGATGTTCTTCTGGAACTCTCTTGCTTTTTCCATGATCTCACGTCTTACAAACTCATTTGTTAAAAGAGAGACTTTCAGAACAACTCATGATGGAATACGGTACAGTGGTTGAAAGAAATGAATTACTTCTTTGTGGAGAAATCTCAAGAACGTATTGTTGAAGGAGAAAAAAGCAAGTATAGTTATTTTACAATATGCTGCCTTAATCCAAATAGCACTCACAGATAAGAATTCTGTATGCAGTCTGTTCAGCTACAGCTTATGTTTCTTGTCATACCAATTAACACATATATGACTGGTGACTAAGAAAATAATGCCGATGTTTCAGCAATTCATAAATGATTTTTCTGCAACAAATCAATATTGTGTGCTGCAATCAGACAGTGGCTGTGTGAACGTGTACTGTTACAGCCAGAGGTGCTAGTTAGAGAGGAATGTAGTACAGTGTTTTACCAGGTATTCTTTCACTCCATGTTCTTCCCTTTGCCCCATTCTCTTGGTCATCTCTTCCTTATCTTGCTCAGTTTCTATTTCTTTTTAAGGCACCATCTTCAGGTAGTCTTCTGAGCAAAGGTGTATGTAATACACCTTTTCTGAATTTTCAGAGATAAACATATGTCTTTATTCTATTTTGGATAACTGTTTTGCAGCTACTACACAGAAGTAGTAAAAGGAAGAGAGAGCTTTCCTTAAAAGCCTATTCCTGTTGTTTAGTCGCTAAGTCATGTCCTACTCTTTGAGATCCCATGTACTACAGTATGCCAGGCTTCCTTGTCCTTCACAGTCTCCCAGTTTGCTCAAACTCATGTCCACTGAGTCTTTGACATTCTTGTATTTTATATCCATTCATTCTCTATGACAACCTTTCATTTGCTTTGTTGTTGTTTGGTCACTAATTTGTGCTCAATGCTTTGTGACCCATGGACACAGCATGCCAGGCTCACTCCGCTGTCCTTCACTATCTCCTGGAGTTTCCTTAAATTCATATCCACTGAATCAGTGAGTGATGCTCTCTAACTGTCTCACCCTCTGCCACCCTCTTCTTTTTGCCTCAATCTTTCCCAGCATCAGGGTCTTTTCTAGTGAGTCAGCTCTGTGCATCAGAGGGCCAAAGTATTGGAGCTTAAGCCACAGTCCTTTAAATAAATATTCAGGGTTGAGTTCCTTTAGGATTACAGGTTTGATCTCCTTGCAGTCCAAGGGACTGTCAGGAGTCTTCTCCAGCACCACAGTTCAAAAGCATCAGTTCTTTGGCACTCACCCTTCTTTATGGCCCAACTCTAATGTCCATACACGTCTACTGGAAAAGCCATAGCTTTGACTATTTGGACCTTTGTTGGCAAAGTGATGTATNGATCTCCTTGCAGTCCAAGGGACTGTCAGGAGTCTTCTCCAGCACCACAGTTCAAAAGCATCAGTTCTTTGGCACTCACCCTTCTTTATGGCCCAACTCTAATGTCCATACACGTCTACTGGAAAAGCCATAGCTTTGACTATTTGGACCTTTGTTGGCAAAGTGATGTATCTGCTTTTGAATACTTTGTCTAGGTTTGTCATACTTTCCTACAAGGAGCAAGCATCTTTTAATTTAATGGCTACAGTCACTGTCCACAGTGATTTGAAGCCCAAGAAAATAAAATCTGTCACTGTTTCCAGTTTTTCCCCTTCTATTTGCCATGAAGTAATGGGACCAGATGCCATGATCTTTGGTTTTTGAATGTTGAGTTTCAAGCCAGCTTTTTCACTCTCCTCTTTCACCTTCATTTAAGAGGCTCTTCAGTTCCTCTTTACTTTCTTCCATTAGGGTGGTATCATCTGCATATCTGAGGTTGCTGATATTTCTCCTGGGGATCTTGATTTTAGCATGTGATTGATCCAGCCCAGCATTTTGCATGGTGTACTCTGCAAAGAAGTTAAATAAGCAATGTGCCAATATACAGACTTGATGTACTCCTTTCCCTGTTTTGAACCAGTCCAGTTTTCCATGTCCTGTTCTAACTGTTCTTGACCTTCACAAGTTTCTCAGGAGGCAAGTAAGATGGTCTGGTATTCCCATCTCTTTAAGAGTTTTCCACAGTTTGTTGTGATCTATACAAAGGCTTTAGTGTACTCAATGAACCAGAAGCAGTTGTTTTCCTGGAACTCCCTTGCTTTCTCCATGATTCCACAAATGTAGTCAGTTTGATCTCTGATTCCTGTATCTCTCCGAAATCCAGCTTTTTCATTGTTACTATGAAAGCATGTGCCATCTAGAAGTTTAAAAAATGCCTTTTGTTCTTTTGCTGGGCAGTTAAGGATAGAAACTGTATGTTCAGTTGATTACAAGTATGGTCTCATGAGGAAAAAATGGCTAAGTAGCATCATCCCTGAAAGAGATGGGAATACCAGACCACCTGACCTGCCTCTTGAGAAATCTGTATGCAGATCAGGAAGCAACAGTTAGAAAAGATCATGGCATCCGGTCCCATCACTTCATGGGAAATAGATAGGGAAACAGTGGAATCAGTGTCAGATTTTATTTTTTTGGGCTCCAAAATCACTGCAGATGGTGATTGCAGCCATGAAATTAAAAGACGCTTATTCCTTGGAAGAAAAGTTATGACCAACCTAGATAGTATATTCAAAAGCAGAGACATTGCTTTGCCGACTAAGGTCCGTCTAGTCAAGGCTATGGTTTTTCCAGTGGTCATGTATGGATGTGAGAGTTGGACTGTGAAGAAGGCTGAACACTGAAGAATGGATGCTTTTGAACTGTGGTGTTGGAGAAGACTCTTGAGAGTCCCTTGGACTTCAAGGAGATCCAACCAGTCCATTCTGAAGAGATCAGCCCTGGGATTTCTTTGGAAGGAATGATGCTAAAGCTGAAACTCCAGTACTTTGGCCACCTCATGTGAAGAGTTGACCCATTGGAAAAGACTCTGATGCTGGGAGGGATTGGGGGCAGGAGGAGAAGGGGACGACCGAGGATGAGATGGCTGGATGGCATCACTGACTCGATGGACGTGAGTCTGAGTGAACTCCGGGAGTTGGTGATGGACAGGGAGGCCTGGCGTGCTGCGATTCATGGGGTCGCAAAGAGTCGGACATGACTGAGCGACTGGACTGGACTGCGCGTCATCCCTGGAGGCTCAGTGGTTAGAGAATCTGCCTGCAGTGCAGGAGCCTGCAGGGGATATGGGTTTGATCCCTGGTTTGGAGAGAGAACCTGGAGAAAGAAATGGCAATCCACTCCAGTATTCTTGCCTGGAAAACCCCATGGACAAAGAGTCGGACACATTGAGTGACTGAACAACAGCAAATTTTTTGTTAATTGATATCCATCTTGATCACTGTATTCTTCTTGCATGTAACTTCCTAGTACTTCCTTTAAGAGAGATAACTATTACTACTTCCTAGAACACTGACTATAAGACCTTGCCTTCATCTAGACCACTTTGCTGCTGCCTTGTAAACTCCAGTGCTATCATAAAAAGTAAGGACTCTTTACATCCTGAACTCTCTCTTTGGCTTCAGGGCAAACATTTTTCATTGAAGTTACTTAAGTTAAACCTCATCCACTATCATCAATACTTGCCTCATGATAATTTATAATTCTGCTCCTGACATGAGCACTTGTGTATTCTCAGCTCCTATTAAGCTTACTCCATTCACTCTTCAATAAGTTGTTTAGACAATTACTTATTCTTAGACTAATATTAGGATAGCTATTGAATTAATGAAGCTCTGTTACATTACTGAAATAAACAGCTCAGAAATGACAGTAGATTATGACAATCAAGGTTTATTTCTCACTCATGCTTCATGTACCTTCTGGGTCAGCTGAAGGTCTGATTCAAGGCTGTGTACCACACATTGTCTTCAATTTTGGATCCAAACTAAAATAGCCTTGATCTGAGACATTGTTGACCTCTTGTTTAAGACAAAATAGAAGATATTAATTATAGAACTGTGCAAATGTTCTTAAAATTTCTTCGTAGAAATTCAGCATATCAATTTTAATCCCATATCATCAACCTACATAAGTCTTGGACAAAGCATGGTATTGATGGCTCATTTCAGTTCAATTTCTCAGTTGTGTCCAACTATTTGGAATCCCATAGACTTCAGTACATCAGGCTTTTCTGTCCATCACCAACTCCTGGAGCTTTCTCAAACTCATGTCAATCAAGTTGGTGATGCCATCCAGCAGTCTCATCCTCTGTCCTCCCCTTATCCTCCTGGCTTCAATCTTACCCAGCATCAGAGTCTTTTCTGATGAGTCAGTTCTTCACAACAGGTGGCCAAAGTATTGGAGCTTCAGCTTCAGCATCAGTCCTCCCAGTGAATATTCAGGACTGATTTCCTTTAGGATTGACTGGTCTGATCTCCTTGCAGTCCAAGGGACTCTCAAGAGTCTTGTCCAGGACCACAGTTCAAAAGCATCAATTCTTTGACATTCAACTTTCTTTTTGGCCCAACTCTCACATCTATGCATAACTGTTGGAAAACCAATAGCTTTGACTAGACAGACCTTTGTTGGCAAAATAATGTTTCTGCTTTTTAACATGCTGTCTAGGTTGGTCATAGCTTTCTTTCCAAGGAGTAAACGTCTGTTAATTTCATGGCTGCAGTCACCATCTGCAGTGGTTTTGGAGCCAAGGAAATAAAATCTGTCAGTGTTTCCATTGTTTTTCCATCTCTGTGCCATGAAGTGATGGGACCGGATGCTGTGATCTTCATTTTTTGAATATTGAGTTTTAAACCAACTTTTTCACTCTCCTCTTTCACTTTCATCAAGAGGCTCTTTAGTTCCTCTTTGCTTTCTGTCATGAGGGTGGTATCATCTTCATAGCTGAGGTTACTGATATTTCTCCCAGCAATCTTGATTCCAGCTTGTGCTTCATCCAGTCTGGTATTTCACATGATGTACTCTGAATATAAGTTAAATAAGCAGGGTGACAATATACAGCCTTGGCGTATTCTTTTCTCAGTTTGGAACCAGCCAGTTGTTCCATGTCCAGTTATAACTGGTGCTTCCTGACCTGCATACTGATTTCTCAGGAGGCAGGTAAGGTGGTCTGGTATTTCCATCTGTTGAAGATTTTTCCATAGTTTATTGTGATCCACACAGTAAAGGCTTTAGCTTAGTCAATGTAGCAGAAATAGACGTTTTTCTGGAATTCTCTTGCTTTTTCTATGATCGAACAGATGTTGGTAATTTGATCTCTGGTTTCTCTGCCTTTTCTAAATCTACCTTGAACATCTATAAGTTCTCTGTTCATGTACTGTTGAAGCCTGGCTTGAAGAATTTTGAGCATGACTTTGCACTCATGGAAGATGAATGCAATTGTACAGTAGTTTGGACATTTTTTGGTGTTGCCTTTCTTTAGGGTTGGAATGAAAACTGACATTTTCCAGTCCTGTTGCCACTCCTGAGTTTTCCAAACTTGCTAGAATGTTGAGTGCAGTACTTTCACAGCATCATCTTTTAGGATTTGAAATAATTCAGCTGGAATTCCATGACTTCCATAAACTTGGTGACTTCTATAGTTTTGTTTGAAAATGTAAAGAAGTGAAATATACATTAACATTATTGGGTCCTTTAATTTTCTCCCTCATAAACACAGCTGTAACCCACAGATTTAAATATATTCAGTATGAATTTGCTTATACATGGGAATTCCTCATGAATTCTTTTTTTTAGTGTCTTAGACATTTACCTTGCTTCTCAAGAGTCCTAAGTATTGAAGTGAATAGGTAATTGCAGTTAGTGTTAAAATATCCTTAATACAGACATATATAATCAAAGGAGCCAGTGATGGGAAAATAGTTAGAGAGTTGCAGATAAGGCAGAATCCATCTCTGGTGTACAAGTTGCATGTTTACTTTTGCTCTTCTTCTCAGGGCACACCACAAATGACAAAGACAGACCTTCAAAAAGCATTGTACTGCTCAAGTTCTGACCAGTATGCATTCTTGTTTTCTCTGGAGAAAACATCTTCATTGCCATTATGTTGCACAATTATTTCATCATTTGACATGTGTATAAAATGAAGAACAAGGACAAAACTTTTGAAGTATTGTCAAAAATGTCCAGTTGGAAGTATGTAAAGCCTTCTACATAAATTTATATTTTAAAAGTATTGGTAATATATTAAAGAGGAAACGAATCCCTACATTATAGCACTTATATTACTATACCTAAAAGATTAGGTTGAGTTCATACATGATTTGATAGGACAAAATATTCTATTCTTTTTTTTTGTCAGTTATCTTTCTTATCTCTTCAGTGATACTAGAATATCTTACTAATGCTAAATTTCTCTGTACAACTTCAAGGAAACTAGATCTAATAGTCCAGTGATATTATTTCATTTACCTAATAAAAAGTGTTGAGCTCCTACTACATAGTAGCACTTTATAATGATGGGATACAGCAGAGAACAAATACTCTCTGCCCTTGGGGATTATTCTATTTGATGGAATCACCTGATAAATTAATATAACATTTGTCAGATTGTGATAAGTGGCCTAAAGAAAGGGTAAGAAGAGAGCAGTGATGGGCAGATAGCTCTAAGAGGCAGACTTTTACACAGATGAGTGAAGTGAGGGAGTGAGTCATCATGACAGACGGGAGCAGAACTCTCAAGGCTGAAGACACTGTGCAGGGTAGCCCTGAAGCAGGAGTCTGCTCCCTGTGTCTTGTGTTGCTGGTGAACAAGAAGGTAGAATGGGGTAGTCTTTAAGCCTTGTAGATCATAGTATTATTCCATGTGAGACAGGTAGGTCATAGAAAGATTTTGAGAAAAAGAACAGCTTTGTAAACTTTTGCATTTGTATAGAACTTACACTTTTAAGACAAGTTTGTAATGGTCCACACAGGCTATGAAATACAACTTTGTCTGCATTTCAGAGAAGCCTTTCCTGTAGCTTCTTTCTGTAGTCAAAAAGTTATCAAACTTTTGAGTTCATTTAACAAACACATGAAAGTGTTAATTTTATTGATTCAATACTTAATGACTGTTTTTAAAAACAGTTGGGTAAAAGAGCAACATATGAAACTGAGCTGAATGACATTTTTTATTTCTATGCTAATTGATAGTGTTGATTCAAACTCAGAGTTAGATGGAATGACACATCTTAGTTAAAATTCTAAAGGTAAAGGAGTATTTTTAAATTTAAATATGAAGAAGTATTTAAAGGCCAATAGTTTGGCCACCTGATGCAAAGAGCTGACTCATTGGAAAAGACCCTAGTGCTGGGAAAGATTGAAGGCAGGAGGAGAAGGGGACGAGAGAGGATGAGATGGTTGGATGGCATCACCAACTCAACAGGCATGAGTTTGAGCAAGCTTCAGAAGTTGGTGATGGACTGGGAAGCCTGGTGTGCTGCACTCCATGGGGTCACAAAGAATCAGACATGACTGAGTACCTGAACTGAACTGACTGAAAGGATTATTTTCACATGATAGATATTTACTTTCGTAGTACACATTATTATAGGATACTCTTGCTAATGATAGAATAGTAGTCTTTCCATCACATAATATCCTCCAGCCCCAATGGTGGCTTAAATATCTAATTGGATTTCTCCTCATGAAGCTTATAAAGTACAAATAAAGGTGGGTATTTGTTCTGGGTGAATAATGGGCAATTTGCTTTTGGTATGCAGTGTATTATGTTCCTTAGAATGTCATTCATTATTCTGTTTGATGTGTATAGCACTCTCAGATTGATATACTTAAAATTAATGAGGCATTTGTCTTCCCTGTAAAGAAACTAATAAGGAAGTTTTACCCCAATGAATTATGTAGATGGAATTAAACAAATCAGTTCTATTTTGGAGTAGGTATTTTCTGAATGCAAAGGCATCCTGACTCCTACTATGAGTTGATACAATGCTTTGGAAAAAATGGTAGCTTACTTCAAATCATAACCAGATACATTAAATACACTGGGAATGCTAGTCGTGGGGTTTTATTCCTGGATCTTAAATTTTATGCAGTTTTTTTTGCCCAGATTCTGTCTTCCAAAGGAATAATTCATGGAATCTATAGCACTTATTGAGTGTTTTTTGTGTGCCAGACTTTAGGGTAGTTACTAGGTTACTGCTTATTCAAAGATCATTAGGCATCTAGTTTGCTCTTAGGTCATATTTATTTGAGGAAAGTGCATATAGATAACTAAGAGGTGCAACAGCCAGCAGGGTTTGCAGCTCGACTATGTAACAACTTGGTGTTAATGAGAACCCCTCACCTTTTCTAAGATGTGTAAATTAAAACAGACTCTCCCTCTAGGCAAAGCTAGTCCCATTAGTAGATGGTTCAGAAAACTAATGACGTTTTATGGAGGGTACCAAAAAGGCACCCTCCCGTCTGCCACCCCATGCTTTTTTATTTTCTCCTACAGGATACCTCCTTATACTAGGACACAAGGCATAGCAAGAGGAGTACTGGTTGTATTTATGGTGTCCTTCTCTCCACTGGGTAATTTTGTGCAGTACACAAACTGCACAACTACACATAACAGCCCCACAGTTAGTAATTCTCACAGTAGAAATCCTAGGCAGATAGTTATGCAAGACAGAAATCAGGGAAGACTCCCCACAGGATGGGATATTTGAATATCAAACATAAGAGCTAGAAGGTAATTTTTGACAATCACTAAAGAGAAAGGCAATCTCAGTAAGAACATAAAAAGGTGAATATATTGTATTTTCACTATATTTTGTATAATGGCAAGAAATTCAATAGAGCTAGAATAAAAGATTCATAGGTGGGAGTGATATGAATTGTGTCTGGAAAAAAAGTCTTTTGCCTGATTATGAAAAGCCTGAATACCCTGATAAGAAGTTTGGTCTAAACAAAGGAGGTTTGGATTATTTTGGAGAAAAATTAGGAAATGATGAGAAGGATACTTGAGTTAGAAAAACATTCTATTTAACACAACTTACAAATAAAATAAAGAGCAACTGATAACTGCTTTGACTTGCAATATACCAACAGGGCTACTGATTTTTTCATGGTAAAGATTGGAATATGTCATGGAAGTTTAAGTAACATTGTTAAATGTAAAAATCCACTGACCATTTCAACTTTTCACAAGGCTGTTTCTCTAAACAGGCCTATCTTATTATTGTCAAAATAATAGGTGAAATGAATAAAATAGTTAAATAAGCAGGTTATACGTGTAAGGAAAAATATATGAATACAAAACCAATGAATTATTCATAAAGTCCTATAAAACTTTGAGTGTCAACCTTACAAGGGCTCAGTTCAGTTCAGTTGCTCAGTCGTGTCCAACTCTGTGCGACCCCATGAACTGCAACACACCAGGCTTCCCTTGTCCATCACCAACTCCCGAAGCTCTCTTGAACACATGTGCATCGAGTTGGTGATACCATCCAACCATCTCATCCTCTGTTGTCCCCTTCTCCTCTTGGCTTCAGTCTTTCCCAGCATCAGGGTCTTTTCCAATGAGTCAGTTCTTCACATCAGGTGGTCAAAGTATTGAAGTTTCAGCTTCAGCATCAGTCCTTCCAATGAATATTCAGTACTGATTTCTTTAGGATTGAATGGTTGGATCTCCTTGCAGTCCAAGGGACTCTCAAGAGCCTTCTCCAACACCACAGTTCAAAAACATCAATTCTTCAGTGCTCAGTTTTCTTTATGGCCCAACTCTCACATCCATACATGGCTATTGGAAAAACCATAGCTTTGACTAGACAAACCAGAAAGGTTGTTGTTGAATGAAAAAATACGGCCGGGATTCTTGGCCTCCGGAGGAGAAGAATTCAATCCAGGGCCAGAGACAAGGCTTGATCGCTCAGAGCTTTTGTGAAATAAAGTTTTATTAAAGTATAATGGAGATAGAGAAAGCTTCTGACATAGGCATCAGAAGGGGACAGAAAGAGTGCCCCCTGCTAGTCTTCAGCTGGATGTTCTAGTGACTGTATGCTATATAGTCACTAGCAGTCTGTTAATAAAAGAAAGGAATGTCTTAAAACTCAGAATGGCACCAGGCCCCTCACCCATAGGATGCATTTTGGGATAATCTTGGCATCAAATGGTTCATCCTGGGCCATAAAATGATTAACTTGAATCTTTTATAAGGACAGATTACCATACAAATAGTTTCATTTACATAGATTAGGGCAACAATATCTGAGTATAACATACTGGTTTGTCAAGTAGGTTCTGAGCCATTAGGCAGGACCAACTTGAAGACAGAGTTTGGGGTAAATGCATACTGCCTTAGCATAGCTTAAGACAAACATTTCCATTAAAAAATGCATTGGTTATCTCAAGGTTTGAAAATAGTTAACTTCAGGTGAAACCAGGTGTCATGGCAACACAGTATTTTAAGAGAAACCTCCTTTTAAATTTGTATAGAGAAGGAAAAAAGTATCGCTAGTTTGTTTCCTCCTGGCACTTAAGAGAGAGAAAAATGTCTGACACTTGCAGGCTATTTCCTCCGTTTGGAGACCCTTGGCCTTCCTGCCTGTTACCCTCTCAAACCTTTTTCACTGAAGTGATGTCTCTGCTTTTTAATATGCCGTTTAGATTGGTCATAGCTTTCTTTCCAAGGAACAAATGTCTTTTAATTTCTTGGATACAGTCACCATCTGCAGTGATTTTGGAGCCCAAGAAAATAAAATCTGTCATTGTTTCCATTGTTTTCCCATCTCTCTGCCATGAAGTGATGGGACCGGATGCTGTGATCTTCATATTTTGAATGTTGAGTTTTAAGCTAGCTTTTTCACTCTCTTCTTTCACTTTCATCAAGAAGCTTTTTAGTTCCTCTTTGCTTTCTGCCATAAGGGTGATATCTTCATATCTGAGGTTACTGATATTTCTCCTAGCAATCTTGATTCCAGCTTGTGCTTCATCCAGTCTGGCATTTCACATGATGTACTGTGCATATAAGTTAAATAAGAAAGGTGACAATATACAGCTTTGGTTCCTTTCTCAATTTGGAACCAGGCCATTGTTCCATGTCCAGTTGTAACTGTTGCTTGTTGACCTGCATAAAGATTTCTCAAGAGGCCCATAAGATGGTCTGATATTTCCATCTTTTGAAAATTTTTCCACAGTTTGTTGTGATCCACACAGTAAAGGCTATAGCATAGTCAATGAAACAGAAGTAGATGTTCTTCTGGTTCTCTTGCTTTTTCTATGATCAAACAGTTGTTGGTAGTTGATCTCCGGATCTTCTGCCTTTTCTGAATCCAGCTTGAACATCTAGAATTTCTCTGTTTATGTACTGTTGAAGCCTGACTTGAAGAATTTTGAGCATTACTTTGCTAGCGTGGAAGATGAGTGTAGTTGTGCAGTAGTTTTAACATTCTGTGGCATTGCCTTTCTTTGGGATTGGAAAGAAAACTCACCTTTTCTAGTCTTGTGGCCACTGCTGAGTTTTCCAAATTTGTTGGCATATTGAGTGCAGCACTTTCACAGCATCATCTTTTAGAATTTGAAATAGCTCAACTGGAATTCCATCACCTCCACTAGCTTTGTTTGTAGTGATGCTTCCTAAGGCCCACTTGACTTCACATTCCAGGATGTCTGGCTCTAGGTGAGTGATCACACCATCATGATTATCTGGGTCATGAAGATCTTTTTTATATAGTTCTATATATTCTTGCCACTTCTTCTTAATATCTTCTACTTCTCTTAGGTTCATACCATTTCTGTCCTTTATCGAGTCCATCTTTGTATGAAATATTCCCTTGGTATCAGTAATTTTATTGAAGCAATCTCTAGCCTTTTTCCTTCTATTGTTTTCCTCTATTTCTTTGCACTGATCACTGAAGCAGAGCTAGTATACAAGGGATAGTATATCTTTAAAGTTTCTGCACATATACATTGCTACATAATCTTTTTCATGCCAGTTTGATTTACTATAGATACTTCTGAAAGGAGCTTCATTTAATTATAGTAGAAAAGGGTCAACTTTTTGATAGGTATAGTAACTTTATAATCACAGAACGATATACTTTTCTTTAATGCTCTGTCAGTAGCATAATATTTTAGTTTTGACTGTTCTAGTACAAATTTGTCTTCTACAATACATTTTAAATTCAAATTATTAAAGTTCATTTAAAAATATATGTTAAAGATGAGTACATTGTATGCTCAGATTTGAGTGAAACTAGCTCATGACCTCTTAAAGTGATGTATGAGTTAAGTGTGTGATCCTACTCAATGGGGAAGTTAACTTTTAGCTTCATCAGAGAAAATACCTTCAAAAACAGTAATGAGAAATGGTTCTTCTTAACATCTTTATATTTTCCTAGATTTATTCATACTGTTTCCCTTGTTATCTTCTTTTTCTCTGCTTTCTGACTTCTATGGTAAGTTCACTGTAAAGATAAGCCTGGGGCAATATTCCCCAATTACTTCTTATGTATCAGGGAGACTACTCAACATGTAGATCAGTAAGGAGATATTTTAAATTAATTCTAGAATTCTAGAATGTTTTAAAACATTCTAGTGAGTTTTATTTTTTTAATTATGACAAATTGACAAATGTGGGAAAAATGAAATACTTTCTTAAGTCTCTCTCATCTCTAAGAGTAATCACTGATAAGTTTGGGAGATATTCTTCCATATAGAATGCTGCTTAGTTGTGGTCGCTGAGTCAGACATGACTGAGTGACTTCACTTTCACTTTTCACTTTCATGCATTAGAGAAGGAAATGGCAACCCACTCAGTGTTCTTGCCTGGAGAATCCCAGGGTTGGGGGAGCCTGGTGGGCTGCCATCTATGGGGTCGCACAGAGTCAGACACGACTGAAGTGACTTAGCAGCAGTAGCAGTAGCAGTATATTTATACCAATTTTAAATGGAGGATGGAGCCCACAAAGGGTAAAAAGCCTAGGACCCTCAAAAGTTGCCAGGTGGCCCTGCCTTCCAGACTTGGGCATGATATATGGGGCACAAGACAGTGTTCAAACTTTCTTCAGCCCCTTCTACCTCTTGGATGGTCTTTAGGACCCCTGATTCAGTGTACCTGTTCTCAACCTGGGCCTATAAATCACCCAGAATTTGATGAAACATGCTGTGTGCTTTTCTGGGGATGCAAACCCAAAGCTTTCATTAAATTCTCAGAGGGATCCAGAAAGATGTAGCACTGCTTTTCAAAATTAACCATGTTGAAGTGAAAGGCACCATGATGATGTAAGAGACATACAAGATGATGAAAAATAAATCAGAGAGGCACAGTGATAATGTTAGAAACCCCATAGTGATGAATAGATACTCCCAGAAGATATAGAGAGACACTGTGGTGACTCTCAAAGTCTCCTAGAAACACAGAGAGGTATTGCAATGACATGAAAGGAGCGTGCTGACATAAGAGGTGCATGATGGCTTGGAAGACTTTCAGACACATGGTTGACTTCCCAGTTTCAAAGCACTGGGGTTTGGATCCAGACAGGAGCACTCTGAAGTTGGGCTCGAGGTTCTCAATGGTCAAACCTACCAATGGCTTCTCTTGTGTGTTTAGGTACTCCATCCCCTAAGGAGTTTTGCAAAGCTAAATACACAGCTGACACACTGAAGTTGACATCTACAAAACGTTTTGTCTTAGTTTGTTGAAAGTGGAAGTGTGAGTCGTCCAGTTGGGTCCGACTCTTTGCGTCCCCATGGACTATAGCCCATCAGGCTCCTCTGTCCATAGAATTCTCCAGGCAAGAATACTGGAGTGGGTAACCATTCCCTTCTCCAGGGGATCTTCCCAACCCAGAGATCGAGCCTGGGTCTCCCACATTCCAGGCAGATTCTTAACAGTCTGAAACACCAGGGAAGCCCTATTGCTGACACACTAAACTCAACACCTAGAAAACGTTTTGTCTTAAGATTAAATGGTTGCAAATGTGGGAATGTCCTGCTGTTGATTATTTTTCTGTGTTTAGTATAATAGACATAATACAAAATCCAACATTTTGACCTGTTTGAGGATACAGCTCAATGGTATTACAAGTACCTTCACATTGCTGTGCATTCCTCCATCTACAGAACTGTCCTTTGCTTTTTGACCTTGCAGTTCCTTCCATCAGGAGTGTATATCACCTCTTGACTTTGAGCTTGGTCATGTGTTTTTCTTTGGCCAAAAAAAAAAAAAAAAGTCATCAGTGATAATGTGCCAGTTCTAAAACTAGCACTGTAAGAGAAGTCACATGTTTGTCCTCTTGTGTCTCTGATATGGATGTGAGGAAAACATTCTCAAGGAGAATGAGAGGTATGTGAAGCAAACTCAGACTTGACCTTAGTTTATAGTTGTCCAGGTATGACCAGACTAAATTTAGTAGAACACCAACTGACTCACTGATGAATGGCCAAAATAGATACTGTTATATAACACAGATTTTTGTGGTTGTTTTTTATGCAGCAGTATATGACTTCTACTGACCTAAACTTGACTGATAGCAATGGAAAAGGAGAGGATAATAAAGATCATGCTTTCCTTCTTAAAGCACTTTTAATTTTTGAGTTTTGTGATACCATACTCTCTTGAATATTGTTCTATTTGTCTAGCTATTACTTCTCAATCACCTTTCTACTTTAGCATTGAAATTCCACAATGATTGATTTTGATCTTTCAGGCTAAGCTAGCATTCATGGAACAAGTTCCACTTGATCATATTCTGTTACCTTTTTCTCTTTTAAAATTGAGCTATTAAAAACATAGTGTTTAGAATTTTTGCACCTATATTCCTGAGAGATATTGGTCTGCAATTTTCCTTTCTTATAACATGCTATTAATATTCAGAATAAATATTATATTAATCTTATGAAATGAACTAAAATTCTTTTTCTCTCTTTTCTGAAGAAGTTTGCGTAAAATGCTGTATTTCTTTTTGAATGGTTTGAGATCATTTGGCAAAAAAAAAAAGCCAACTGATCCTAGAGTTTCCTTTTGAGAAAGCTTCTATTTATGTATTAATTTCTTTTAACATACCTAGCACTATTCAAAACTTCTAGTTACTCTTGTGTCAGATATAATACTATGAATTTCTCCTTTCATCAGAAGTATTGAATTTGTTGTTAAACATTTGTTCAAAATATTTTGCCTTTTTATGATTGAATACCAGACCACCTAACCTGCCTCTTGAGAAATCTGTATGCAAGTCAGGAAGCAACAGTTAGAACTGGACATGGAAAGGGAGGCCTGGCGTGCTGCGATTCATGGGGTTGCAAAGAGTCGGACACAACTGAGTGACTGAACTGAACTGAACTGATGATTGAATCTATGTAAAAATGATGTATCATTTTTATTCTTAAAATTAATATTTTCTTTGATTGTTTTTAAAGGGATCATAAATTTTCTTTTTCATTTCAAAGAATTTATTAGTAGATCTGTTGAGTTTTATGACTGTACATCTGTATTCGATTTCTTTGACTTCTGTTCTTAAATGATTAAGAACAGAATCATTTATTAATGAAAGGATTTTCCTTCTTACTTTTTTATCTTTAATTTGCTGTTCTTTCTTAAGTTCTTGGAATGAAAGTTTCAGTAGTTTATTTTCAAAATTTCCTGTGATATCCTGAAAAGAATCTTTTCATGTATGTTTTTTTCTAGAAATTGCAGAATGAGTTTTCCCTTGCTATATCTACTTACCCTCACGGAATGGAAAGGTCTTCCTTTTTCTAAAAAATAATTTTATTTATTTATCGGCTGTGTTGGGTCTTCATTGCTGCATGGGTTTTTTCTCTAGTTGCGGCAAGTGGGAGCCACTCTCTACTTGTGGTGTGCAGACTTCTCATTGCAGTGGCTTCTCCTGTTAAAATTGCAGAATGAGTTTTCCCTTGCTATATCTACTTACCCTCACAGAATGGAAAGGTCTTCCTTTTTCTGAAAAATAATTTTATTTATTTATTGGCTGTGTTGGGTCTTCATTGCTGCATGGGCTTTTTCTCTAGTTGCGGCAAGTGGGAGCCACTCTCTACTTGTGGTGTGCAGACTTCTCATTGCAGTGGCTTCTCCTGTTGTGGAACATAAGGCTCTCGGGCATGAAGGCCTCAGTAGTTGTGGCCCCTGGGCACGAGAGTGCAGGCTCAGTAGTTGTGGTGCATGGGCTTAGTTGCTCTATGGCATCTTTCCGCATCAGGGATCAATCCCATGTCTCCTGCATTGGCAGGTGGCTTCTGTACCATTGAGCCATCAGAAAAAGCATTCTTCTTTCTTTTAATGCAGTGTTTCTATCTCAGTGAATGTCAGCATCATTCAGCTGGCTGTAAAAATCCAGATACCTGTCGGCATCCCCAAACATTCTCTTTTCTCTCTTCTGTCAGTCCCTACAACAAGTCAGTTATCCAAGCTAGTAGCTTCTAATGTCTAAATATATCATATACCCATTCACTTCTGTTTCCCCTCCTAAATATGCCTCATATCCATTCACTTCTCTTTACTTCTATTTTACAAAAAAAAAAAAAAAAAGAAATTAATTTCTTTTCTCCCTTTTAGATACAATCTGCCAGAATAATTTTTTCTCATTTTTAAAAAATGATACTTCAGTGGATTCTAATTTCTTTTGTTATATTGATAAGAAAAATGATAACAAAAATCAAAAGCTCTTTTATATTGTCTTAAGTTTCTGCATGACTATATTTCCCTGCCTTTCCAATCTCCTCTTTTGCCATGCTTTCATTTGTTGTTCATGCTTTATATAGAATTTCCTTCTCACTCTTCTAACATGCCACCATTCTCCTTCCCGAATCTAGTCATTCACACAAGCTACTTCCAATATTAGTGTGTTCCTTTTTCTTATCCTTGTAAAGGATTTAACTGAAAACCACTTTTTAAAGAAAGTCTTCTTTGACTCTCCAGACCTAGAGCAGGTACCCCAGAATATATTCTCAAATAATTTGCATTTCTTTTGTATAACACTTTTCCAACCTATAAAAACTTGATTTTTATTTTTTTGGTGCCACTTTTAAAATGTACATTCCATGAGAGGAATGATCATATTTGAATTATTATCCCTTATATTCCTAGTTTATAGGAAGAACTTTGAACATAAGTAGTGTTCAATAAATACCTAAACCTTGAAATAAGTGAACGCATCAGAAACTTGCCTGCTTTAATAAATAGGAAGGCAGATAAATATGCAAGGGAGATGGTTCCAATTATTAGAGATTTAGGAGGGGGGACATTCTTTTTCTCTTCTGTCTTATCATTGTATTATAATATACATATATAGTATATTGAATGAATAATAATAATGTATAACTATAATAAAAATAATACCCAGATACTGGCATTTATTGAGTACTCACAATATGCTTGATACTGTTTTAAGTACTATATATATATATCTCTCATTTAATTTTTATAGAAATCCTGTAAAATATTACCCCAACTTTATAAGTGAGAAAACTGATATACTGACTAACTTTCCTGTGGCTATGTAACTACTAGTTTGTAGAACTAACATATGAATTCCAGATTTCTTGCTTCCAAGCCTCACTATTAATCATTATGCTATATGCTCTTGAAGGATTTCCTCCCTTCAAATCACAAATAGGAGTTTAAAAAGAGGGCAATTGATGGTGTCACAGTTTTTCCCTTTTTTGGTGCTTATTAAATCCAATAAAATGGCACACTCTATAATTATATTTTAGCACCTGATGTTTAAAAATTCTGTGTTGTTCTAAAAATAGTCAGGGGGCAAAGAAGAATTGATAGACATTTTAATTTACCCAAAAGAGGGCCTGAAAGAGCCAGTACCCTTATTGCTAGTATGCTAAACAGCAAAGTAAATCTTAAACTCATATTAACCATCCAGAAGGATGTCTGGGCTTCAGGCGTGCATGGATCCACAGACTGAGATGATGTCATTAGAGCTCAATTCACTCTTTCTCTTGTGTTTTTATGAAAGCTCTTCTATGTGGTAGCCTGTTACCTTGACAATCAAAAGGAAAGGACAGCTAGAAGTTTTCTCAATGAGTAAAGCAAAAATACTTTCTAAAGTTCTTTTTGCCCTCCCTTGGATCACCTGTCTTGCTGTAAACTGATCACTGTGGTTAGTGAAATTAAGTAGTCAATCTATATCCCCATACCCTAAAATGAGAAGGTGAAGGGTTGTTTTTCAGAGAAAAATCAGGAAGTTCTTCCCAAATTAAAGTGAATGAATAATAAACAGAAACTACAGATGACAGCTATAGATACTGACAGAAGAAAATTAGAGACTTTTTTTTTGCTTGCCAAGTTTAAGTAATAATGACAATAATATGACTTGCATTATTACTCATAGTTATAAAGAGAGTGTGAAGGTAACTGTGCCATATTGTAGTTTAACTCATGACACTGATACTCTTGAGAACTAAATGGTTTTCAACAAATATAGTTATCACCAGTGAATGCCAGTAATCTCTTCGTTAAAATCAGTTGTTCTACATAGAAACACTAACCCAGAACCTAGTTCTCATTATTCTTAAGTGGGAAAAACAATAGTGCATTTTAAAAAAACCCACACGTCAACAATTGTCTAAAATTGAAAGGTTGTTGTTGAATCATGAAAAGGCGCCGGGATGCTTGGCCCCCAGAGAAGAATTCAATATGGGGCCAGAGACGAGGCTTGATCACTCAGAGCTTTTGTGTAATAAAGTTTTATTAAAGCATCAGGGAGATAGAGAAAGCTTCTGACATAGGCATCAGAAGAGGGCAGAAAGAGTACCCCCATGGTCGTCTTCAGCTGGATGGTATAGAGTCACAAGCAGTCTGTTAATAAAAAAAAAGGAATGTCTTAAAAATCAGAATGGCACCAGGCCCCTCACCCATAAGATGCATTTTGGGATAATCTTGGCATCAAATGGTTCATCCTGGGCCATAAAATGATTAACTTGAATCTTGAAGAAGGACAGATCACCATATAAATAGTTTCATTTACATAGATTAGGGGAACAATATCTGAATATAACATACTGGTTTGTCAAGTAGGTTCTGAACCAAGAGGCGGAAACGACTTGAAGACAGAGTTTGGGGTAAATGCATAGTACACTAGTATCAGTTCAGTTCAGTTCAGTCCCCAGTCACTCAGTCATGTCCGACTCTTTGTGACCCCATGAACTGCCGCACGCCAGGCCTCCTTCTCCATCACCAACTCCTGGAGTTCACCCAGACTCACTTCCATCAAGTCAGTGATGCCATCCAGCCACCTCATCCTCAGTCATCCCCTTCTTCTCCTGCCGCAATCCCTCCCAGCATCAGAGTCTTTTCCAATGAGTCA
>SJYT01054408.1:1109-19604 GCA_006410635.1 Cephalophus harveyi
TTCTCTAATGAGGAGAACATTATATATGCAAATTTTAACTTTGTAATTATTATGAATAATTTAGTTCTAATTTTGTATAATCCTAATTTTAAATTATACCAATTAAAACCAGTACAAAAGAGCTTTACTTCTAAATTAGTAGTATTACACTTGAGTCTGTCTCTCTTGATGTATATATGGATTTAAATAACAGGTGAGGATGATGATTGACAATATTTGTAAAAGCCATTTAAACTTGAGAGTCTATGATTATATAACTTCCTGAAAAGAAATTATCACCTATGAACATGTCTGACATAGGTCCATGGTCCTATGGGCCCAAGGCAGCTGTTAATTCACAAAGAATGAAATAAAGTTATAAGATTTAAAAGTGCCAGCTAGCTCAGTCACAATAAGGGTCTCTGTTGATTTATAACGGGAACATTTGCATAAGCATTGAAAGTACCACCCCATATGCTTGCAGATTCTGTAAAGCTTCTTAGCTGTGGCTAATAGGGCTTTAAGAGGGCTTCTCAATCATTATTGGACCTTGTCAAAAGCCTAATTATTTTATTTAAGTTAACTGAACATCAGAGAACTTTTATAGAATCCATCTTTAATTTTGAAGTACTCCTGAGTTTACATGAATATAATACCCAATGGCAAGAGGGGAAAAAATTTGTGCAGTTGTTAATTTAGATATTTGATAACATATGAACTTAATATGAGTGCTTCCCTGGTGACTCAGTGGTAAAAGAATCTGCCTGCCAATGCAAAAGACTCAGGTTGAGTCCCTGAGTCAAGAAGGTCCCCTGGAGAAGGGAATGGCAACCCACTTCAGCATTCTTGCCTGGAAAAATCCCATGGACTGAGCAAAAGTAGGAAGTCAAGAAACACCTGGAGTAACAGGCAAATTTTGCCTTGGAGTACAGAATGAAGCAGGGCAAAGGCACTCCTGAGTTTACATGAATATAATACCCAATGGCAAGAGGGGAAAAAATTTGTGCAGTTGTTAATTTAGATATTTGATAACATATGAACTTAATATGAGTGCTTCCCTGGTGACTCAGTGGTAAAAGAATCTGCCTGCCAATGCAAAAGACTCAGGTTGAGTCCCTGAGTCAAGAAGGTCCCCTGGAGAAGGGAATGGCAACCCACTTCAGCATTCTTGCCTGGAAAAATCCCATGGACTGAGCAAAAGTAGGAAGTCAAGAAACACCTGGAGTAACAGGCAAATTTTGCCTTGGAGTACAGAATGAAGCAGGGCAAAGGCTAATAGAATTCTGACAAGAGAATGCACTGGTCATAGCAGACACCCTCTTCCAACAACACAAGAGAAGACTCTACACATGAACATTACCAGATGGTCAAGACCAAAATTAGATTGATTCTATTCTTTGCAGCTAAATGAGGAGAACCTCTATACAGTCAGAAAAAAACAAGACCTGGAGCTGACTGTGGCTCAGATCATGAACTCCTTATTGCCAAATTCAGACTGAAATTGAAGAAAGTGGAGAAAACCAATACACCATTCAGGTTATGATCTAAATCAATTCCCTTCTGAATGTACAGTGGAAGTGAGAAACAGATTTAAGGGACCAGATCTGATAGACAAAGTGCCTGATAAACTATGGATGGAGGTGTGTGACATTGTACAGGAGACAGGAATCAAGACCATCCCCCCCAAAAAAAATGCAAAAAAGTAAAATAACCATCTGAGGAGGACTTACAAATAGCTGTGAAAAGAAGGGTAATGAAAACCAAAGGGGAAAAGGAAAGATATATCCATTTGAATGCAGAGTTCCAAAGAATAGCAAGGACATAAGAAAGCCTTCCTCAGTGATCAATGCAAAGAAATAGAGGAAAACAATATAATGTGAAAGACTAGAGATCTCTTCAGGAGAAGACAATGGCACCCCACTCCAGTACTCTTGCCTGGAAAATCCCATGAACGGAGGAGCCTGGTAGGCTGCAGTCCATGAGGTCGCTAAGAGTTGGACACGACTGAGTGAACTCACTTTCACTTTTCACTTTCATGCATTGGAGAAGGAAATGGCAACCCATTCCAGTGTTCTTGCCTGAAGAATCCCATGGACAGAGGAGTCTGGTAGGAGGCTGTCTACAGGGTCACACAGAGTTGGACATGACTAAAGCAACTTAGCTGCAGCAGCAGCATAGAACTGGTGGAGAAGGAAATGGAAACCCACTCCAGTATTCTTGCATAGAGAACCCCAGGGACAGAGGAGCCTGGTGGGCTGCCATCTATGGGGTTGCAGAGAGTTGGACATGACTGAAGCGACTTAGCAGCACCAGCAGAGATCTCTTCAAGAGAATTAGATACCAAGGGAACATGTTTTGGGAGGCTGCATCTTCTGTCAAAAGAAGAAAATATAAATACACCTATGAGATATACACACCCTGTATTTTGGTAGCCAACTTCATTTCTGAAAACTTCCAGAATTCATTCATTACAAAGTCTTATAAGTTATGTATTTGTTTAGCTGAGAAATTCAGTCTTTAGTCAACTGTGTAGTAATGATTCCTGTTTTCTTTTTATATATCCTATACAAATAATCTCCTAAAGGAGTTTTCAAAAGAAGATTCCAGATTCAGGGAACCAAATGTAAAACTAACTTTCTAATGGTGATGTGCTATACAAATATGCTTTGCTGTATGCTTTTGAAAAACACCTACCTTTATGTGCTACTAATAATTGTTAACCTCGTAGGGTATTGCTTCCTATGGTATATAAACCAACATATTTTTTAATATCTAACCATAATCAAATACCAGTCCTAAGGAGTTCTGTTTAGTGTAAACATCACAAGATGTAGAGTAAGAATATTTGGGCTGATAGCTGACTTACATGTTCTATGATCTAATTATCTTTCTAATTTTTCATGTTTTTCTATAAAATAAGAACACTAAATTTTAATCGTAAAAAGTTGTAATTATTTGAAAACACTTTAAAGTTTTACATCAGTTTAGATAGAGTACAAGTAACTTACAACAGCTGACAAACTGAACCTAGCAAAACAATAAGCCCAATATAATTTTAAATATTAGGTATATCAGATGTGTGTCAAGAGAGTAATGAGAGGTGCCAGGGTCCAGCCCCGTTTGGATCCAGGGTATCCGAAGCATGGACGGCGAGGCGAGAGAGGTATATATAGATTTACGGATTTAGAGATATATATAGAGAGAGATAAGAAAACCTTTAAGAAAATAGAGGAGAGAAAGAGGCTTGATATTCCTTGGTTTACACAAAAAGCTACTAAAATCTCAAGACAAGAGACTTGCTCTGTTCATGTAGGCCACAGGCACCCACTTGAATAGTGGAGGGTGCCTCGCCTTGGGCTCCCTCTCGCATGGGTCTTAGAAGCTCGGGCAGAAAAGTAAACACAGAGCCTCTGTGTTCCAAGGGATCACCATGAAAAAGAGAGGGAGGGAGAGGCAGAAAGAGAGAGAGAGAGAGAATTGACATGAGGGAGGCCAAGCTTGTGCAAAAAACCCCATAACTTTATTTTCAAAGCATGCTTATATGCCCTAAGTTTTACATAATGCAGAATCATGCAGGGGCAGTAGTCCTGACCCTTATTGATACCAGGCTTTCTTTCTGCATATCTTTCCGTATACAAAAGGTCTCAGGTGATTTACATTATCTTCTGGCCAAGAGGCCTATTAACATTTTATGGCTCTTTTCCTTGATGAATGTTAATCAACCAAAAAAACTCATTTTCCCTTGAAGTGTTTTTCTTTAATCTGCATCACCCTCAAAGTACTAAATAAAGTTACATCCTTATAGAACAAAGGTGCAGTGGGTTACAGCAAAGAAAGTACTTAACTCAAAGATCTAATGCTGTTATTTGTTTTTTCTATATATCAACTATATTAATTAATGCACTCCGGGTACACAACAAATAAAGGATATGAAAACTTGGCAGCAAGTTTTGGCTCAACAATGAAACCCTTAACCAATTCTATTCTAATGATTTTTAACTCCTCAAAAGGCTCTACATTCCTATAATTTTTTAAGCTTCCTGTGCCTCTTGTGGTTGTGAGGCTGTAAACAATCATATGCATAGTTGTAAAAAGTCCATATAAACCTGTCAGGCAAGTTACAAAGCTACCAGAGGGGTTTGAATTGAAACACTCCAATTACGCCCAGGAGGCTTATTAACTAAAGCTCTAAGTTAATTTTCTTTAGAGAAAGGTGGTCAGGGATAGCCCCCTCTTAATGTCAGAGGTGTTGATGAGAGACATGAAATAATAAAACAGACAGATTCTGGTTTTGGGGTAGATGCTTGGGCAGTGGACCCCTTGAGACCTGATCCCCCTTGCCCTGTCAGACTCTTCTGCATGACCTTGTCATGGATGGGATCTCCCGTGCTGGCTCCCAGCAGAAAAGTTTTTTTTTTTTTTTTTTTTTTTTTCATTCCACCTCATCAGAAATATTGATAAATCACACAGATTTCTGGGTATCAACTACATATACACACAGGATCCTTATACATTACATCTTTGTAATTAGAAAGAAAAAAATTTAATTACCAAAAAGCAAGAGAGATTATAATGAGACACTGACTCTGTTTTTAAATCCTGTGAAATGCTTGAAAAACAATCAAATGTGAATTTAGGAGAATGGGGATACAAAAATGATTTCTGTCTCTGACACTAGGTGAACTGTTTAACTTTTTTGAACTTTATTGTTCTTCATCTGTGAAGTAGGAATAATCACAATAATCTGACCTTGAAGAGATACTGTTAGTGTTGGGTGACAAGTATGGGAATAATCAAAATAACACCTACCTCACAGAGGTGCTATTAGTGTCAGGTGAAAGGAATGGGAAAAACCTTCTAGTATAAAATATAAAATGTAAAGATCATGAAAGAGTTGGACAGTCATCATCCGCCTGAGAAGGAATGCCAGTGGTATACCCAGAAAACTGAGCAGCAGGGAAAGGCGACCAGTTGCAGCAATTGAGCTCGCCAAACTCCTGAGCTACTCAAACCTGGGAAGGGCACAAAACGCAGGCCCAACCAAATATGCGCCTCTGAAGGCTACCTGAGCGCTGAGCCTGAGCTGCTTAGACTGGGGAGGTTCATGAAGCCTAGGACCAGCCTCAGATGGTTCCCCGGCAGAGCAACTTAGAGCCTGAGTGGTGTGCTCCGTGAGTAGGGGAAAGACAAGCACGGATGAGACACTGCAAGCACATGCCAGTAGTATTTGTTTGCAGCATCCCTCCCTCTCCACAGCGCGACTGAACAAGTGAGCCTAAAAAAAAAAAAAAAAGTGTCCACCACCACCCTCCCTGAGTCAAGACGGAAATCAGACACTGAAGAGACCAGCAAACAGAAGAAGTTAAGCAGAGGGAACCGCCTTGGAAGTGACCCCACACTGCCCACAACACCAGAGAAAGGGCCAGATATATCTTTACTATTTTTATAAGCATTCTTTTTTTTTTTTAAATGTTGATGTTGTTGCGTGAATATTTTTTCTTATTTTTCTTTTCACTTTCTTAAATTTTAAGTCCTCTATTTCTCTAATTTTTATTTTTATAAACTATTATTACTTTAAAAAAAAAAAAAAGAACAGAGAGACCCTATTTTTAAAGCAAACGCTGTATATAGTCTTTTTGTGGTTGATGTTGTTTTTAAATAATTCTTATGGCTTTTCTTTTTTTGCTTCTTCTTCTGCTTCTTTTCTTTAATATTGTATTTTTGAAAATCCAATCTCTACTCCAGATTTTTAACCTTTCATTTTGGTATTTGTTGTCAATTTTGTACATTTAAAAACCCAATCTTCAGTACCCAATTTCACCTGAGAGCGAGATTGCTGGCTTGACCACTCTCTCTTCCTTTAGACTCTCCTTTTTCTCCACCAGGTGGCCTCTGTCTCTTCCCGCCCCCTTCTCTTCCCTACCCAAATCTCTGAATCTCTGTGTGTTCCAGACGGTGGAGAACACTCAGGGAACTGGTTACTGGCCGGATCTGTCTCTCTCCTTTTCATTTCCCTCTTTTATCCTCCTGGCCACCTCCATGTACTTCCTCCCTCTCCTCTTCCCTGTATAATATCATGAACAGCTCTGAGCGGTCCAGACTGTGGAGCACACATAAGGAAGTGATTACTGGCTAGCTTGCTCTCTCCTTTTTTGATCCCAACTCATCTCACCCCAGTCACCTCTAACTACCACCTCACTCTTCTCTTCTCCATGTAATTCAGTGAAACTCTCTGGGTGTCCCTCAATGTGGAGAAACCTTTCATCTTTAACCTAGATGCTTTATCATCGGTGCTGTATAGATGGAGTAGCCTTGAGGCTATTGTAAAAATAAAACTGAAAACCAGAAGCAGGAGACTTAAGTCCAAATCCTGAGAACATCAGAGAAATCTTGAATCCAGGGAACATTAATCGATAGGAGCTCATCAAACGCTTCCATATCTACACTGAAACCAAGCACCACCTAAGGGCCAACAAGTTCCAGAGCAACAAATACCATGCAAATTCTCCAGCAACATAGGAAAACACCCCTGAGCATCAATATACAGGCAGCTCAAAGTTATTCCAAAACCATTGATGTCTCATAACCCATTACTGGACACTTCATAGCACTCCAGAGAGAAGAAATCCAGCTCCACCCACCAGAACTCCAACACAAGCCTCCCTAACCAAGAAACCTTGACAAGCCACTGATACAACCCCACCCACAGTGAGGAAACTCCATAATAAAGAGAACTCCACAAATTCCCAGAATATAGAAAGGCCACCCCAAACGCAGCAATATAACCAAGATGAAGAGACAGAGGAATACCCAGCAGGTAAAGGAACAGGAGAAAAGCCCACCAAACCAAGCAAAAGAGGAAGAGATAGGGAATCTACCTGAGAAAGAATTCCGAATATTGATAGTGAAAATGATCCAAAATCTTGAAATCAAAATGGAATCACAGATAAATAGCCTGGAGACAAGGATTGAGAAGATGCAAGAAAGGTTTAACAAGGACCTAGAAGAAATAAAAAAGAGTCAATATACAATGAATAATGCAATAAAAGAGATCAGAAACACTCTGGAGGCAACAAATAGTAGAATATCGGAGGCAGAAGATAGGATTAGTGAAATAGAAGATAGAATGGTAGAAATAAATGAATCAGAGAGGAAAAAAGAAAAACGAATTAAAAGAAATGAGGACAATCTCAGAGACCTCCAGGACAATATGAAACGCTCCAACATTCGAATAATAGGAGTCCCAGAAGAAGAAGACAAAAAGAAAGACCATGAGAAAATACTTGAGGAGATAATAGTTGAAAACTTCCCTAAAATGGGGAAGGAAATAATCACCCAAGTCCAAGAAACCCAGAGAGTTCCAAACAGGATAAACCCAAGGCGAAACACCC
Organism: Cephalophus harveyi; assembly: GCA_006410635.1. Classification (NCBI taxonomy): domain Eukaryota; kingdom Metazoa; phylum Chordata; class Mammalia; order Artiodactyla; family Bovidae; genus Cephalophus; species Cephalophus harveyi. The sequence goes on from SJYT01054408.1 coordinate 8,480, forward strand.
CAAGACACATATTAATCAAATTAACAAAGACCAAACACAAAGAACAAATATTAAAAGCAGCAAGGGAAAAACAACAAATAACACACAAGGGGATTCCCATAAGGATAACTGCAGATCTTTCAATAGAAACTCTTCAGGCGAGGAGGGAATGGCAAGACATACTTAAAGTGATGAAAGAAAATAACCTACAGCCCAGATTACTGTACCCAGCAAGGATCTCATTCAAATATGAAGGAGAAATCAAAAGCTTTACAGATAAGCGAAAACTGAGAGAATTCAGCACCACCAAACCAGCTCTCCAACAAATGCTAAAGGATATTCTTTAGACAGGAAACATAAAAAGGGCATATAAACCCGAACCCAAAACAATAAAGTAAATGGCAACAGGATCATACTTATCAATAATTACCTTAAACGTAAATGGGTTGAATGCCCCAACCAAAAGGCAAATACTGGCTGAATGGATACAAAAACAAGACCCCTATATATGCTGCCTACAAAAGACCCACCTCAAAACAAGGGACACATACAGACTGAAAGTGAAGGGCTGGAAAAAGATATTCCACGCAAATAGAGACCAAAAGAAAGCAGGAGTAGCTATACTCATATCCGATAAAATAGACTTTAAAGTGAAGACTGTGAAAAGAGACAAAGAAGGCCACTACATAATGATCAAAGGATCAATCCAAGAAGAAGATATAACAATTATAAATATATATACACCCAACATAGGAGCACCGCAATATGTAAGACAAATGCTAACAAGTATGAAAGGGGAAATTAACAATAACACAGTAATAGTGGGAGACTTTAATACCCCACTCACATCTATGGACAGATCAACCAAACAGAAAATTAACAAAGAAACGCAAACTTTAAATGATACAATAGACCAATTAGACCTAACTGATATCTATAGGACATTTCACCCCAAAACAATGAATTTCACCTTTTTTCTCAAGTGCTCATGGAAGCTTCTCCAGGATAGATCACATCCTGGGCCATAAATCTAACCTTGATAAATTCAAAAAAATCGAAATCATTCCAAGTATCTTTTCTGACCATAATACATTAAGATTAGATCTCAATTACAAGAGAAAAACTATTAAAAATTCCAACATATGGAGGCTGAACAACACGCTTCTGAATAACCAATAAATCACAGAAGAAATCAAAAAAGAAATCAAAATATGCATAGAAACGAATGAAAATGAAAACACAACAACCCAAAACCTGTGGGACACTATCAAAGCAGTCTGAAGAGGAAAGTTCATATCAATACAGGCATACCTCAAGAAACAAGAAAAAAGTCAAATAAATAACCTAACTGTACACCTAAAGCAACTAGAAAAGGAAGAAATGGAGAACCCCAGAGTTCGTAGAAGGAAAGAAATCTTAAAAATTAGGGCAGAAATAAATGCAAAAGAAACGAAAGAGACCATAGCAAAAATCAAGAAAGCAAAAAGCTGGTTCTTTGAAAGGATAAATAAAATTGCCAAACCATTAGCCAGACTCATCAAGAAACAAAGAGAGAAAAATCAAATCAATAAAATTAGAAATGAAAATGGAGAGATCACAACAGACAACTCAGAAATACAAAGGATCATAAGAGACTACTATCAGCAATTATATGCCAATAAAATGGACAACGTGGAAGAAATGGACAAATTCTTAGAAAAGTACAACTTTCCAAAACTGAACCAAGAAGAAATAGAAAACCTTAACAGACCCATCAAAGCACGGAAATTGAAACTGTAATCAGAAATCTTCCAGCAAACAAAAGCCCAGGTCCAGACGGCTTCACAGCTGAATTCTACCAACAATTTCGAGAAGAGCTAACACCTATCCTACTGAGACTCTTCCAGAAAATTTCAGAGGAAGGTAAACTTCCAAACCCATTCTATGAGGCCACCATCACCCTAATACCAAAACCTGACAAAGATGTCACCAAAAAAGAAAACTACAGGCCAATACCACTGATGAACATAGATGCAAAAATCCTTAACAAAATTCTAGCAATCAGAATCCAACAACACATTAAAAAGATCATACACCATGACCAAGTGGGCTTTATCCCAGGGATGCAAGGATTCTTCAATATCCACAAATCAATCAATGTAATTCACCACATTAACAAACGGAAAAATAAAAGCCATATGATTATCTCAATATATGCAGAGAAGGCCTTTGTCAAAATTCAACATCCATTTATGATACAAACTCTCCAGAAAGTAGGAATACAAGGAACATACCTCAACATAATAAAAGCTATATTTGACAAACCCACAGCAAACATTATCCTCAATGGTGAAAAACTGAAAGCATTTCCCCTAAAGTCAGGAGCAAGACAAGGGTGCCCACTTTCACCGCTACTATTCAACATAGTTCTGGAAGTTTTGGCCACAGCAATCAGGGCAGAAAAAGAAATAAAAGGAATTCAAATTGGAAAAGAAGAAGTAAAACTCTCACTGTTTGCAGATGACATGATCCTCTACACAGAAAATCCTAAAGACTCCACCAGAAAATTACTAGAGCTAATCAATGAATATAGTAAAGTTGCAGGATATAAAATCAACAGACAGAAATCCCTTGCATTCCTATACACTAATAATGAGAAAGTAGAAAAAGAAATTAAGGAAACAATTCCATTCACCATTGCAACGAAAAGAATAAAATACTTAGGAATATATCTACCTAAAGAAACTAAAGACCTATATATGGAAAACTATAAAACACTGATGAAAGAAATCAAAGAGGACACTAATAGATGGAGAAATATACCGTGTTCATGGATCGGAAGAATCAATATAGTGAAAATGAGTATACTACGCAAAGCAATCTATAGATTCAATGCAATCCCTATCAAGCTACCAGCGGTATTTTTCACAGAACTAGAACAAATAATTTCAAGATTTGTATGGAAATACAAAAAAACCTCAAATAGCCAAAGCAATCTTGAGAAAGAAGAATGGAACTGGAGGAATCAACCTGCCTGGCTTCAAGCTCTACTACAAAGCCACAGTCATCAAGACAGTATGGTACTGGCACAAAGACAGAAATATAGATCAATGGAACAAAATAGAAAGCCCAGAGATAAATCCACACACCTATGGACACCTTATCTTCGACAAAGGAGGCAAGAATATACAATGGAGTAAAGACAATCTCTTTAACAAGTGGTGCTGGAAAAACTGATCAACCACTTGTAGAAGAATGAAACTAGATCACTCTCTAACACCACTCACAAAAATAAACTCAAAATGGATTAAAGATCTAAATGTAAGACCAGAAACTATAAAACTCCTAGAAGAGAATATAGGCAAAACACTTTCCGACATAAATCACAGCAGGATCCTCTATGATCCACCTCCCAGAATACTCGAAATAAAAGCAAAAATAAACAAATGGGATCTAATTAAAATTAAAAGCTTCTGCACAACAAAGGAAACTATAACCAAGGTAAAAAGACAGGCTTCTGAATGGGAGAAAATAATAGCAAACGAAGCAACTGACAAACAACTAATCTCAAAAATATACAAGCAACTCATGCAGCTCAATTCCAGAGAAATAAACGACCCAATCAAAAAATGGGCCAAAAACTAAACAGACATTTCTCCAGAGAAGACATCCGGATGGCTAACAAACACATGAAAAGATGCTCAACATCACTCATTATCAGAGAAATGCAAATAAAGACCACAATGAGATACCATTTCACACCAGTCAGAATGGCTGCGATCCACAAGTCTACAAGCAATAAATGCTGGAGAGGGTGTGGAGAAAAGGGAACCCTCTTACACTGCTGGTGGGAACGCAAACTATTACAGCCACTATGGAGAACAGTGTGGAGATTCCTTAAAAAACTGCAAATAGAACTGCCTTATGACCCAGCAATCCCACTGCTGGGCATACACACCAAGGATACCAGAATTGAAAGAGACACATGTACCCCAATGTTCATTGCAGCACTGTTTATAATAGCCAGGACATGGAAACAACCTAGATGTCCATCAGCAGATGAATGGATAAGAAAGCTGTGGTACATATACACAATGGAGTATTACTCAGCATCAAAAAGAATTCATTTGAATCTGCTCTAATGAGATGGATGAAACTGGAACCTATTATACAGAGTGAAGTAAGCCAGAAAGAAAAACACCAATACAGTATACTGACACATATATATGGAATTTAGAAAGATGGCAATGATGACCCTGTATGCGAGACAGCAAAAGAGACACAGATATATAGAACAGACTTTTGGACTCTGAGGGAGAGGGAGAGGGTGGGATGATTTGGGAGAAGGACATTGAAACATGTATACTATCATGTAAGAACGAAGCACCAGCCTATGTTCGATACAGGATACAGGATGCTTGGGGCTGGTGCATGGGGATGATCCAGAGAGAGGATATGGGATGGGAGGTGGGAAGGGGATTCAGGATTGGGAGCTCATATACACCCGTGGTGGATTCATGTCAATGTATGGCAAAACCAATATGGTATTGTAAAGTAAAATAAAGTAAAAATTAAATTTTTTTAAAAATAAAATCATCCATAAAAAATAAATATATAAAAATAAATAAACAAAACAATAAAAAAGATCATGAAAGAATTAAAACCTTCATGTTAGATCATTTCTAAACTGAAATTTTACATTGGTTTAATAACATTCCATTGGCATTTTTCGGAGAAGGCGATGGCGCCCCTCTCCAGTACTCTTGCCTGGGAAATCCCATGGACAGAGGAGTCTGGTAGGCTGCGGTCCATGGGGTCGCGAAGAGTCAGACATGACTGAGCGACTTCCCTTTCACTTTTCACTTTCATGCATTGGAGAAGGAAATGGCAACCCACTCCAGTGTTCTTGCCTGGAGAATCCCAGGGACGAGAGAGCCTGGTGGGCTGCTGTCTATGGGGTCACACAGAGTCGGACATGACTGAAGTGACTTAGCAGCAGCAGCAACATTGGCAGTTTTGCAGTCTGTATTCCTTACCATGTAGATACAGGGTTTAATCTGGGAGTAAAAGAGTACAGAATACTGTTATTGCTTTGTCCATGGGAAAAGTATCTCCTGTTTCAGACACATAACAATGCAAGGCACAGAGGACAAGATACAAATTGTGGTATGGGAGCTACAGGTAGACAGGGCTTTCCTCCTTCCTGTAGAACTCTGAGTCTTCAAGGAGTCCAGGATGACCATGTAGGATACCACCTACATTACAAATGATCACAGGAGTTACCCCACCATTGGAGCAACCAAGAGGAAAATGTCAGTGCAGGAAAGTTGTATCAGGGGAAATGTCACACATGAAATGATCCATGAGGTTGGGGCCACGGAGTAGGAGTCAGACAGTGACTAGGATCTGTCCAACTGAGTGCAGCAGACCACCTGTCTGACACATCACCACCAGGAGGCAGCATATGCGTTGGTCCATGATGGGCACATGGCGATGGCCATGTAGTGGTCACAGGCACAATGGCAAGGAGGGCAGTCTCTGAAGCTGCCAAGAAATAAATGTTCAAAAAAGAGCTGTACCATGCAGTCCATGAAGGAGACAGCTTTTGAATCAGAGAGCAAATCCGCTAGTATTTTAGGGATTATGGAAAAAGAATAGCAGGCATCTATCAAGGATAAGAGGTAAGGAAGAAATACATTGTGAAGTCCGAAGTCTGGCCACAGATTTAGTACCATAGTGAGCAGGTTGTCCTTGACATTGACAATATAGGTAATAAGTAAGAGTAAAAATAGAATTTTCTGTATCTGAGGAAATGGTATAAATCCCATTGTCATGAATTTGGTCTCATTCATCTCATGTTCTTCAGTTTCAATGCTGAAGATCAATTCTGAGATGGAGAATTAGCCTGTAAAGATAATGTTTTGAATAGTAAGATGATGAGAAATTTATATTTTGGATTTTCAGGTTAAGTCCAAAGCATTTTGCAAATAGATGCTCTTTTTCTCCATGCTGTGCTGAAGAAGAAACATGCTACATTTTCTAGTTTATAAAAGAGCAAACATTTGAAGCCATTTAATTCAACTGATAGTGAAATGTTGTTGTTGAATCATGCAAAGACACCAGGATTCTTGGCCCCCAGAGGAGAAGAAATCAATCTGGGGCCAGAGACGAGGCTTGATCACTCAGAGCTTTTGTGTAATAAAGTTTTATTAAAGTATAAAGGAGACAGAGAAAGCTTCTGACATAGGCATCAGAAGGGGGCAGTAAGAGTACCCCCCCTGCTAGTCTTCAGCTGGATGTTATATAGTCACTAGCAGTCTGTTAATGAAAGAAAGGAATGTCTTAGAACTCAGAATGGCAGCAGGCCCCTCACCCATAAGATGCATTTTGAGATAATCTTGGCACCAGATGGTTCATCCTGGGCTATAAAATGATTAACTTGAATCTTGAAGAAGGGCAGATCACCATACAAATAGTTTCATTTACATAGATTAGAGGAACAATATCTGAGTATAACATACTGGTTTGTCAAGTAGGTTCTGAGCCAAGAGGCGGAAAGACTTGAAGACAGAGTTTGGGTAAATGCATAGCACGTTAGCATAGCTTAAGACAAACATTTCCATAAGAAAAAGGCATTGGTTATCTCTAGGTTTGAGAATAGTTAACTTCAGGTGAAACCAGGTGTCATTATGGCAACAGTATTTTAAGAGAAACCTCCTTTTAAATTTGTATAGAGAAGGAAAAAATATCGCTAGCTTGTTTTCTCCAGCCGCTTAAGAGAGATTAAAAATGTCTGAAACTTGCAGGCTATTTCCTCCATTTGGAGACCCCTGATCTTCCTGCCTGTTACCCTCTCAATAGCAAGGATACTTGGAGCCTTCTTCCACATCTTCTAACAAGTGGCCCCCGTGTCTTTGCTAGAGGGGCATCCGGACTCAGAGAGCTCACCATACAATAAATCTGATTGCTTCCCAATCAGTAAGAAATATTGAATCTCTTCTTTAAATATGAAAACAAACAAAAAAAAGCTTGTACAGAAATTTGATCTGTTTCTGCAAGCTGTTTTTATACAGGTTAAATCTAATTCATTATCTTCTTCCAATTAAAAATCAGTCAGATAAGTATAAGGGACAAGGTCTGTACCTATCATTTTCACACTTTTATCAGTAGCACTTGGTTAAGTGTCTGACTCATGTGTACGTCTCAGTTGCTTCATTGTGTCTGACTCTTTGTGACCTGTGGGCTGTAGCCACCCACCAGGCTCCTCTGTCCATGGGATTCTCCAGGCAAGAATACTGGAGAGGATTGCCAAGCCCTGCTCAAGGAGATCTTCCTGACCCAGGGATCGAACCTGCATCTCTTATGTCTCCTGCATTGGTAGGTGGGTTCTTTACCACTAGCACCACCTAGGAAGCCCCTCTGACTCATACTAGTGTTCAATAAAATTAAGTGAATGAATAAGTTGGGAGATTCTTATTTCCCTTGTGTTTTTCTTTTTTTCCAGCTAACTCCCAACATGGTGTTTATCCTTTTACTTCAAAAAAAAAAAATTGAATGAATGATTGGAATGAAAATTATATATACTCTTTTTACCCATTATGAATTCTCAGTCTCTCCACCCTGAGAAGGTATCTTCCCTGGTCTGTTCCAATGAGCTCCCTTACCTCCAAGCCAAGAGGTAGTACCAGATGAATATTAGAGGGCAGAGGAGGAAAAAAGAAGAAATGTCATAGGGTTTACTGCCCTGGTTCCTGTTATGGCTTGTCAATGGTTGAATGCCTTTAACTGAGGCTGCACCCTCTTGGGTGGACCTCTGGGTTCCTGAGATCTCTCTCCCCTTGATCTTCCAGGACCTATTGTGGTGATGGCTTCCTAACCTCTGGGTTTTGAATCATCTGTAATTAGTTTACCTCAATTTTAGATATGCTGTTTCTTGTCAGGTTTCTAATGGATGCAGAAAGTTTGCATTTTTTCCTTTGTAAAAATATGAGTAAGAAAATAGTTTTCCCTTCAATAAACGTTCAGTTCAGTCACTCAGTGGTGTCTGACTCTTTGCGACCCTATGAACCGCAGCACACCAGTCCTCCCTGTCCATCACGAACTCGCAGAGTCCACCCAAACCCATGTCCATTGAGTTGGTGATGCTATCCAACCATCTCATCCTCTGTCGTCCCCTTCTCTTTCTGACCTCAATCTTTCCCAGCATCAGGCTCTTTTCAAATGAGTCAGCTCTTTACATCAGGTGGCCAAAGTATTGGAGTTTCAGCTTCAAAATCAGTCCTTTCAATGAACACCCAGGACTGATCTCCTTTAAGATGGACTGGTTGAATCTCCTTGCAATCAATAAATGTATTTTATTTATAAAGCATCTGTAATTCTTTTGATATATACCTGTTAAATACATTTTAACTTTTGTCAGGAAAAGCCTTATAAAGACTAAAAGGTAACACAAAGATTATTCGGTGTTTTCAGTAGAAACCTGTGTATTATCTGTGGCACTCTCTTTGGAGTTATGCATGTGAAATAAAATTCATATTTTGTGGTAAGACAAGAAAAATTTAAGCATAAAAATCCTCTGGCTGCCTGCACTGTACATTGTGCATCTGCATTATGCACAGACTCAATTGACCCATGCCCAGGAATACCTGCTCAACCATAAACAGCATCCTCCTCCTAGTATCAACAAGATAATTCCCAAAAAGGTAGAGTTCTTTCTTGGGCTATTAAGCTGTCATGTGACCCACCATGATGACCTTTATATCTGGATTGTATAAACTATCAATAATTAGTCATGTGGTGTACAATCTTCTTTCTCAAAAAAAATTAGTAATATATATAACTGTGCCTTGACTTCTAATGGGTGGAATTGTTTGCAGAACTTTCTGAGATGCACTTTCAAGGTTCTAATCCTCCTGTTTGGCTCAAATAAAATTTTCAATTCTTTTTTAGATCAACTAATTTTTCATAGGCCTATGATTCTATTGGGTTTTTGCCTTTTGCTGCCTTTCAATATTTTAAAACTAAGTTATAGAAACAGATAACATTCGACTAATTGTTGCCCATGGAAATACAATGTTGGGAGGAAATTTGATTGACTTCCCTGACCATTGCAAAATAGACAGTTTTGCTTTCATTGTTAAGTTGATTATTCTTTCTTGGCTGAACAATGTAAGGGGCATATATTAGATCATCCATTAGTTTGATTATAGTATAACACTAGTTCACTCGTTAACAAATGAGCTAAAAATCTTTTTTATGTGTTCATTTAATATTTTATGAGAGTATGATTTCATTTTTTAAAGTCCTTTGCCTTTTGATATTAAAATTTTAAAATATGATATAATTTTGAGAATTAAGCTAAAAGTTTCATTAAAAATCTATATATTCTTATTTCATATGTTATTAGAACATTGGGTTGATGTTTTATTTTATTTAAGATCTGTTTCTTTTTAATCAATTTGTAAAAGTCTCCTTTAAATGTTGCTTGGAAGTGAAATGTTCTTTCACTTCAGTGAACAGTACTTTCTCATCTCTGTGTCTATTTCTGTGTTGTTCAGAATATTACAAGTTATGAGTTAGTTAAGGACTAAGGCAATTAAGCCTACTTCCCACTTAAGAAATATTATTTGGTAAGTTACAAAACTCCTTGTGAATATCAGAGACTATTATGATGAGCAATGATCCAAAACCTAATATTCAGTGCTCAATAGAGAACTTTATCCTTATGCCCCAGGACATATAGATAGCGAGGAGCAGACTTAAAGGTAAAATTTAACACTGTCTGATCTCAAGTATTGATCTTGATCTTGACTCCACATTACATTCCATGTAAAAAGTTACCAAATAGGTATGAAGCTCCTTCTGATAGCAACAGAGTAAAGGGACAAACTAGGTAATTAAATGATTAATTCCACTAGGATATTGTAATTAGAAAAAATGGGAAAACACTGTACATCAATGGTTACTCAAGAAAGCAGGTTTGTTTAACCACAAAACCAAGTAGGATTGCTTAGCAACAAAGTCATGAAACAGAAACAAGATATTCCTGAAAACAATAGCACAATGGTGTCAAGAGACCCACCTCCTTCCCAGTGAGCTCAGTAAATTAATGATCCCTAGGACATGCTCTTGGCACACACAAAAACAGTAATTTATAGAAAGGTGACATTTCAAAGTGAAAGACAGACATTGTACTGAGACCAAAGATAATTGTTGCATGGTGCCATGACAGTCCTGGTTTGAACATATAGGGACCAAAAAACTCTCCTGCCAAACCTAGAGGAGCAGCTGATGATAGAAGCTTGACATCAACTCAGGAACGAGGAAGAAGGTGGTCTTCTTGCCTTCCTCCTTTCTTTTTATTATAAACCCATGGAGGTCTCAGGACATGGTACCCACTCATTCACCCACTTATAAACCTCACAAATGTCTTATTCTAATAACTCACATTTTATCTATCATTTTGCCTCTCACTGAATTTTTTTTTTGAGACATAAAGGATCAGAGACCCCCTGAAATGCCATCTACTAGTTTCCATTATTTAACACTATCTGTCAACAAAGGCTTCAGAAGACTTTCTCATCCTAATTTGTGGAGATATAATTAAATTGATTCAAAAACATTTGGGAAATTGAAAGATGTCAATTCCTTCCAGTGAAAATTTCCCATTTCTCTTCCCCTCTCTCAGGGGAATTTAGAATTATATTGGTATTTTCTTTACTTTTTAAAGTCACTTTAATAACATATTGCTATCCTGTTCATTTCTAATTTGCCCAACACTTGCTATTAAAAGGAAGTATATACATTGAGAATTTTTTATTTGAAATCCTCTTTCATATTTAATCTCAAGCCCTGTGAGATGAATACTTCACTCCCAATTCATAAATAGAAAACACTGAGGCTGGAACAGTACTTTCACTTGTTTTGGAGGGTATAACCAGTTAAGCAATAGAAGCCTATATCTATTGCTTCAGTTTCAAGCTTTTAGATGTCTAATTTAAGAATCCTCCATAATAAGAAATCTCTCAAAAATTGAACATGCTTCACAATAAACAAAACAACTATTGTGAATTTCAAATTATATTGTATTGGTTTTGGCAAAACCAATACAATATTGTAAAGTAATTAGCCTCCAATTAAAATAAATAAATTTAAAAAATAAAAACAA